>JBBPUP010000082.1:0-26478 GCA_038094735.1 Exsudoporus floridanus
GACAGCTTACCCACCGGCGGCTTATATGTCTTTGGACCGTGCCATTTCGTGGAGATACTGCAGACCATGAATGGCTTGGGTCCCGCCATCGTCTAAGTTTACAGGTTAGCTCCATGAAAAGATATCATCCAAGGTAGCACAGGAACGGCGTACGGAACGTGGCATACGCCCGTCCGGGGGGGCTCGGGCGGCGTTGGCGATTTCAGTCGTTGATCTGGACGTTGGAAGGGAGAGGACGACCAGAGGGAGAAGGACGAAAAGGCTGGGGTTGTATGATCACACGCAAGGGACTTTATACCCTTGGGACCGAAGGCTGACCGTCCTGTCCGGAATGGCTGACACGTCAACTATACGGCGGCTGGCCTGCATGCATTCAATTTCCTGACTGGATGTATTCATAATCAGCCTCATCTGGGTGGCGAAAACACGCTGTAGGTGGACTACGCATGTCAATGTACAAGGTACGTTGGTTGTATATCCACGGCCGGCCTCAATAGACAGGGTTGTATGCATGCCGCCGGTCCGTATAAGAAGGACCGACGGAATCTGGCCAATCTTTACATCTCGTCGTACACCCCCACATTCACAACCTTCATTCGTACTAGACGGGGGGATCTCCCTGATTCTACGTCAACAGGAATTGCTTTGTTGGTACATGTCAAGTGAAAGCCAAAAGCGAGAAAGAATTTGTTTCTGCCGGCGCCGGACTGGCCAGCATCGGCCAGTGCGTCGATGGCTTTGCCATATTCCCGTGCACCGAGGGTCAAGAGTCCTGCACAACATGTTGCAGGTGCCCATTGTCTCGCCTTGCAAGTGGGACTCGTGTGTGGAGGGGTCGAACGACGTATCACCGATCTGAGTCTCTGAATGACTTACTTTGTGGAGATGGACATGTTCCGCAAATCGCGTCGTCGATTACGCCGTCTCATCCTCGTCACAGGAACTGGTTCTCGTCGACTCGTACGCCTTACACGCCACCAGTCGAGTTCGAGTGGAACCAATATTCGGCGTAGTCTCATCAGGACGAACTTCATGCATTGACAGTGAAATAAGAGCATAAGTTTGGCGTGAAGTTATAAAGCGCGGAAGAATATACAGTGTTGTCCCGCTAACAAATAGACTTGAATAATAAGAGGTTTGTAGATTACTGTACATCCAAACCCGAAGTTACTCGGCACTTTCGGCCGCCTTTGAAAGCTACACCAATGATTCGTGCGTAACTATATCTCAGTTTAGTACTATACCGTGGCCCTCCAGGCGTCCCTTGACCCAAGGACGGCCCATTTGGCAACCATTCTTCGGATACAATTATTCTCTTTCAAGGGGGGTCCCGGCCCCTCTTCTAACGCATTCTTGTGTTGGAAAGCTGTCTCCTCCAGGTCCAGGAATTATTAATTATTCCAGGCTGCAGTGCGTCTCACGATTGTAATTCCATGGGAACGAACAAGTTACGACGGGACGAGTTCCCTTTTTGGAACACAGCCCTGAGGGGTTGGGTTCGACCATCGCCCAAATCGTTTGCGCGACAGCCGTGACAGTGAGTCTGTTGACACGTTATATACACGGACGATGTCACATGCTCACCTGCGTCTTCTAAAGGGGTCCTGCCCGCGTGAACGTAAAGCTACAGATGATATTCAGGTTATTCCTCCAGCCTCTCCCACTACCAAGAGGGCGAGCTGACTCACCTACCTTCGCACCGGAGATAAGTCTGATGAACTTAGATGATGACCACGATTACTACACAGTTCTCAACGGCAAGGACATGATTGGTTGTGCTTCGTAACGGCGTCGGTCGGGCGAAACAGGAGGCTTGCGGCCGTAAGGCGGCATTGGGTTAATAAGCGGCACAGAAACGTGCCTACCACCATGATGTGGCCGCAGTTCTGGCGTTGGTATGTTCTCCCGCACCGCAGTTGAAACACTTATTCATCTGTCTAGTCGCTAGGCTGTAGATTTGTTTCTCCATCATGTCTTCCCAGAACCGAGCGACGTCCGAAACTGTCCCTTTACTACTAGGAGACCTTCAACTAGATGGCCCGTCGAGGAAGAGTTTATCGGGCGTGCAATTCAGATTTTCACCAGAGGCACTCCTTATTCCGGTCGCACTTGCAACACACTTGGCAGCCTTGCTGCCGGCAACTACTGTTGTCGAAATTGTACGACAGGCTATCTGCAGGTTCTGGAACATATCACGCGGTGATCTGGTCACTTTCCCAGCAGGTGGTCCGATCTCCCCTGGACTCTGTGATGCGCCTGAGATAGAGCGGTATTTTGCGACCGCTATGGCAATACACGGCGCAGTAGAAGGCATTACAGGCATGTTTATCGAACTGATTTCGATTGCTACGGTTGCTCACAGACATTCCAGTGATGGCTGGGTGTGGCATCATAAGTCGTATTTCATCGCACTACGGGAGGAAACCCGCCTTCTTGCTCGTGCTTATCGTCGGGATCACGGGGAGTTTCTTAATACCCGGGTCACAGTATATGCCAGATTGGCTCGCTGCCTGGCTCTTACTTGTGGGGATACTTTTTGGATTATTCTCCGGCCTTTCGCTTTATGGTTATCTTATCAACACGTACATTGTCGACGTATGCGTCCCGGAAGACAGGTGTGTTTCAAACCCAACTTCCTTGACGAGTCTCATCCCGCCCTCAAGAACCACCGCACTGAGCAAGATAGGAGGTTGGGGTGCGCTAGGTCCGCATCTCACTTGAAATTTTACCTCTTCTCAGATCGTCTCTCTCAGGCACCTGTATGTCGTTCGCTCTGGGAGGATTCGTTACGACGAAAACGGGAAACCCTCTACTTGTGTTCTACATTTCAGCGGCAATACTTGTCGCTACATTCATCTACGTCCTTTCCATCCTGCCCGAATCTTTTTCGGAAGAAAAAAGGAACGCACTGTCCCTCATGCGAACGGAACCCTCTATCGAGAGGCTCTCCACATCGCCCTTACTCGTTTTCGAGCCGTTAAAGATGATCGTGCCAACTCGCAAATCGGATGGAACTCGCAATTGGCGACTCGCTTGGTGCGCAGTACATATATTCGTGTTCATGGCTGCCAATTCCTACTCGGCGAGAGCCTGGATGGTGTTGGCCACGTCAAAATACCACCTCACCCCTGCAGATGTGAGCATTAGTATCAACTTTCCTCATTGCGAGTTAATATTCTTGATTCTCTAGACTGGTCTTTTCTTCACTATTTTGACCGTCAGCGCAATGATCGTCATGGTGCTGATCCTTCCGACACTTGTCCGCTTTCTACGTCCATACTACAGCCGAAGAATCATACGTTCCATCCCCACGGAAGAAGATATAGGCAACGACGAGGAACTGGAACCGGGGACCTCTGATCATTTGGACGTACACCTGGCCTTTGTGTCATGTGTCATCAATGCAATCTCTGTCCTAGGTGCGGCCGCATCCAGGACAATCCAAACATTAATCTTTTGTAAGCATTCAGTAACTATCTTTTTGTTCGTTTCTTTACAGGTACGGTCTAGCTGGCATTGGCATTGGATTTGTCGCCATGCATACTCCTACTGTCCGTAGCCTGGTCGCCGGATCGGTTGATCCACTCAAGCAAGGTGATATTTTGATATTCCCTGATAGGCGGCATTGGCACTGACGTCAGAGCCTCCTTAGGAGAAGCATTGGCGGCCATCGAGATAGTCTTTAACGCAGGCGGTACCCTCTCGCCGATCATCATGGGCAGTATTCTCACCGCAACGATCAATACCACCCCTCTTCTCCTGTTTTATATCCACCTGGTACGCCTAACATTCAGATGTGCATTAATTCTCTGCCGACCCCTTTTGCACATACAGGTCGTTATCTTGATCAGTGGTGCGCTGTTATTCCTCGTTAGAGACGCGGATAGGTACCAGAAACCACATGACGAGTGATACGTATCGCCGAGTTGTGTAGCAGTGAGCATTCGTAAGACTCGTTAAAACCAAACCAATTCGTGTACTATTTCGTCATTCAAGGCTTCTGGTTTCAATATCGTACGTTCGACGTTGTTATTCTCGACCCTTTCCAAACTCAAGCCGATATGTATGGCTCGTTGCAACTTGAAGCATGGATGGTCCCGGGGTCTTATACATACCCGTGCGAACCGTCTTCGGCACCGAGCTGAAATATACGCGGCTGATAAGTAGGACGGGAAGCGTCTTTCGTAGGAATGAACGGGTCATGGTGTCCCGACAGAGATGCTCACGACTCGGTTGCCCTTCGTCGAGTCTAGGACAATGCATCATCACCGAATGTCGCGCTAGTGAATATGAAGGTGAATGGAGTGTAGAATCCTTGATTTGCAGACCGCTGTCAGGGGACGGTTAGCCTTGGGCCCGTCGGTCCGACGAAGAGCACAATGATAGAAAGACTAGGATTGTATCTTGTGACGCTCGATCATAAAAAGTGCACGGACCTCGTTCCTCACAGCGAGCGTGAATACAACGAACTCGAGTCGCGCGGTAGATGTCGATGAGGTGAGAATAAGGGCGAGATTGAGAGGACCTCATCCTTACGTAGGAGATGCATTTGACACGACGATCTGTCGAAGAAGCATATCACGGTCTGCGCTTCGAGCCTTCGACGACTGGATGCGAATTCCACGTCAGGGACAGACCCGATCTAGTTTGAAACCGTCACGCGCCGGACCTACGGAATTCATCAAGTATGTACTCCCATCAGTGACATGGCTGGTTTGGGTCATGTTCTTTCTTTGACCTTGGTAGTTTCCGGCCCGTCATCTGGGTGAAAATTAACCGGGACGAGATTACCGAGATCTCATCCGTGGGAAATGCACTTGATCGCACAGACCAAATGCAAAATCTGTCTGCGAGCGATCTGCCAATATGCCATCTCTTTACGAAACCTGGGCAGGTGGTACGCCAAAGTAAGCCTCCACAGCTCAAGTTGACATGTCCCACTTTGGGCAGGATCAATCAATCAATCGAGATAAGATGCATAGACAACAAAAGCAGATCCGACTCTGAGGACATCAACGTATTGACGGGTCTGGACCCCATGATTTACAGTCAAGGAATATACAGACTTCTTTCCCACTAGCACTACACTCTCCCCGCACACACTAAATATTTTCCAACACGCAGTCCACCACCGCACACCGTCGGTCCTCGACAACCACTCGCACCGCTTCCGCAATTGTCTCCTGCAATAACACCTGCGCACTCTTCTCCTCCGTCGCAAGGTCGACACTAATCTTACGTCCCCATGCCCATCCATTCGACGCCGCCACCGCGATCTGGGAATAATCCGGACAATCCGGACCGAACCCAACTGTAAGCTGGTCTCCCATCGCGTTCGAACCATGTCCCATTGGGTGAATCCCAAGCATGGACAACTTGGGCGATTTCCAACCACCATTGTTGAGCACGATTGTTAGGAAAGGCTACGTATTGGCAGCTAGTATCAGCGACGGGCGCGACGCACACCAAGTGGAGGCATGCTTACAGTCTGATACCGTCTCGCCATCCAGTACGCGCTCGCGGGGACACCGAATAAGTAGGTGCCGTCGCCCACAATGGCCGCAACGAACTCGTATCCCGTCACTGTCTTTGCTTTCTTCGTCACGCGTCCGCCTAAAATAGATCCAACTCCCGCACCAAGCGCCCAACCGAGCGAAGAACCCCCAGAAGTAATGACTTCTCCAGCGATTTCAGGCTGCATATGAGACCAAACCAGCGGATAGCTGGATATGCTTTCATTCATGATGAGCGCACTTTCGCGAGCAATCCCCCTTGCTCTGATCACCTCGCGAAGCGTGCCCGCAATCTGCGGTGTCGTATACGGCGCAAGATGACCTGAACTCGACGGTGTAATCGTGAAAGATTCTGCGGCACGAAGTTGTGCCTTCCATTCGTGATGTAGTTTTTGAATCCGTTCTGCCCGCTTGGACCATTCGTTGGCGGCTTGAGTGCCGATGGCTTCCCGAAGTTGCGTGAGCGCGATGCCTGCGTCGGCGTGACAAACGAGGTCTGCTTCGTAATGGTGCATGCCGATCGTTCGTTTAAGCGGGTCTCCACTATCGATAACGTATACCTGCGCTTTCTCGTTTGGTCGCTCGTATGCACCGTCCTTGTCTTTATTCATCGGAATCCAAGCCACCTCAGCGTCGACGACGAGTACCACATCTGCTGATTTGAGAAGTGGCGTCTGAGTCCCCGCTGCCAGGTAAGAGAACCCAACGAGAAAGGGATGTGATGTGGGCAAGTTGGTCACCGAGGGACAGGTTACGAAAACCGGGAGTGCAAGAATGCGCGACAGTGTGACAAGTGCGGGAAACGCTTGATGGTTTCGTCCAAGGTGAGACGCGATCAAAAGGGGTGCCGTTGCACCCAAGAGGGCGTCCGCAATCCGTCGCACCGCTAAAGACGCACCAAGTCGGCACTAGGTATCATTAGAACGGGAGACACCATACCGGAGGTCGGAAGCGCAGTTGGCTGGACTGACGGCCATTTGGTTAGCGTGATGGGCCTATCCAATAACGACGAGTCAATTTCCTGCTCCATCGTTTCTCTCCGTCCCCAGAGGTAGACAGGACCCTTTGGTTCACTCGTTGCACTAAATCAGGTAAGACCTACGTGCGTTACAGAGTATGTACTATGGTGCGTACATCTGAAGTGCCCGTCGGACCTGGTGGGGTAAACTCTCTGGAGAGGCGATTTGAGCTGTATAACGCATATACTGGCGCACGATAGCCGATTGATCGTGCGCGTCTATAAGCCCTCCGCAATTAGTACACCCGCAACGCAGACAAGCAAAACGACAAGCACCTTGTATCCAATGGATCCATTCATTGCGCGACCCCAGGACTTCACCCTCGCTTGTGAAGGGCGAGGCGCCAGCATAAATCAATATAGGCACTCGACCACTATTTGCATTATGCACAGCCCCCGCCAGTGCCTATGGGTACCAAACAGAAAACCATACGCGGCCCCACCACTATTATACCTCGAGATATGAATATACGTGCGGGACGGCCTTACCTGCGTCCCGACATCGACATGGACAATGACGGCAGCTGGCTTGCCAGTGACCTGAGCGTATCCGTGTGCAGCACTCAGTGCGACCATTTCATTGGGAGATGTCACGATTGTGAGTGCGTGGGTCCTATTCGTCGCTCGTTGGCGCTCGAGCTCTTCCAGCATGGCCGGGTGGTCGGACCCCCAGTTGACAAAGACATGATCAATGCCCACCTGTGCCAGAGTGTGCAAGAAGAGGGAAGAGGTAGTCAGCACCATGATAAGGACTGTGAGACAGCTTCATACACACCCGAGAGCTATGGGTCCCCTACTTTAAAAGTCCGGGCAAGCTAGTCTGGTGACCAGAGTCCTAATGGGGCAGGAGGCGAGGCCTCGTCAAGCCGTCGAAAGTACGGTCTAGTTGGCACTGGCACCAGACTACGCGCAAATATATACGTGGCATCTTGGAATGCATTCAGAATCCGACCATGGGAGAAAATGCAAACTTGGTGGGACTTGTAAGACCTTGAACCGACAACCGACAACCCAGGATTATGAACGTTTCAGCGGCATGACAAGCACCGCACTACGGCCTGTAGTACGGCAACAGATTAGTTTTGAGGGCGCAGCCTGAGGTTCGAACGCTGCTGGGGTCGACCCTCTTCAACGAATCTTCATGCGCTGACTTCGTGCACCACGAGGGGTCACATGGACAAGTCCCATTACATAACTCAACTATCGTCACCCCGCGTCCGCGTCGATCACTTCTTCAACATCTGCTTGGTCGAAGAAAGGGGATACAGCGCCATCTTGATGGAATGGCACTCATCACAATATCCGGGTATCCGTGTGCGGGCAAGTCCCGTCGCGCGACACAGATCAAAAACCATCTCGAACAGCGTCTCGCGGACCCTCTCTATACCGGTCCATCGTTAACGGTGACCGTCCTTTCCGACGACACGCTCAACATCCCACGCTCAGCGTACAACGGTGAGCGATCCGCTGAATATGTTTGAGGCGGCCAACAAAACGATGATCATGTCGATGTCGATGTCGATGCGGATGATGATGATGATGCATGACGACGTGAATACAACTCACCTCTTCGCGGACACATGAAGACAGCCCATCGGAAAAACCAGCACGCGGGGCGCTATTTACTGCTCTCCAACGCCATCTAGGCAGTGATCGTATCGTCATCGTCGACTCCCTCAATTACATCAAGGGATTCCGGTATCAGATGTACTGCGCTGCCAGGGAGGCCAAGATCCGCGTGTGTACGGTGCGTGGCTGGACATCATCCGCTTCTCGTGTCACTTTTCTTTTTTTTCGCTCCGTGGTCGAATTACGTCGGTCTTCTGACTGACAAAGAAGTAGGTCTATGTGATCGCACCACCTGAGCAATGTCGCGAATGGAACAAGCTGCGAGGAGACGGGCAGCTGTATACTCCTGAAACGTGAGCTTCTTGAGCACTTTGCCGTCGATCAAATACTTGAACCCCCTACTTTTTTCCCGTTAGCTTGGATAACCTCATCCAACGATACGAAGAGCCTTCCTCGATGGTTCGGTGGGACTCACCGCTCTTTACCGTACTATGGGCAGACCCCGACGTACCCGCCGACGATATCTGGCACGCAATCACACAGGGCCTCGTCAAGCCTCCAAACACAGGGACACAAGCGGTATGTGCCCCGTACCCGTTCATTGGCAATATCGTCCGTGGGGCATCTTCCATGGCTCATTCTCGGACATGTTCACATTCAGGTCGCCAAAGCACCGACAGACGCACTTCACACGCTCGAAAGCACCACCACCGCGCTGGTCGCTGCCATTGTCGCCGCCCAGTCGGTCTCCCCTTCACCCGGGGGTACCCTCTTGCTCGACATCCCCACGTCCACGACGTCGACCCCGCTCACACCACGCATCAGCCTCCCACCGCGCTACCTCACCTTCTCCGAACTTCAACGTCACAAACGCCAATTCGTCACAATACACAAACGTGCTATTACGCTCGGGACTACAGAAAAAGGCAAGGTAGACTGGAGCGAAGAGAGTGTGGCGCACAAGTTTGTGGTGTATCTCGAGGAGAATGTTGGCTTGAAGCTTTGACTTTTGTTTCGCTTCAGGAGTCCAATTCTTAATGTGCACCCGTGCACCTACTGTATTGTATTCGACCTAGCGAACCAACATTGGTCTGGCACGCATGGGGGACGGACTTTCCATTACCCGCCACACGGCCATTAGTTGCTCACCGTGTTGCCCAGCATGACCGACTTACAGCATGGCCCAATAACACGCATCGTGTCCTACAGTACAGCGCAGCGCAACCTTCGAGTCCCCCAGTCGAGCTCTAATTCAGAAGCCCCATGATCTGTACCTACCCATGATTCAAAGCACGACCCCGAGGCACACGTTCATGTTTCGAAAGCAAAAAGAGATCGATCAGAAGACAGATTCATTAAACAATCACAGACATATCGATAGGTGCGATCTCACTGGGTCACATGCGACGCCACCAGAAGAAGCGTCAAGTTCCGAAACATGACAGCATTGTCAGGTAGCCCCGATAACTTGGCCAGTACGTGTTTGATGACTTCAAGCCTCCCCCCCCCCTTTCCATCATCGGAAACGTGATACGTGTTTCAGAATTTCGCCCGCGCCTCGCCCCGCACAACCCACACGATCGCTCTCTCCCTTCCCACAATCAAAAAAGGTCAGCCTGCGGATGACTGAAAGTCACCTGCACGATGGGCCAACGTTGACTCCACACACGATAAGAAATGCCAAGCCAGAGAACTCCCCTCTCCCAAACCGGCCCTTTTACACAACGCCGGATGAAACACGCTTGAAAGCAATGAAGACGACCCGTAGGAGGAACTCTAAAAAAAATCCTGCGGACCTGGTCAGTTAAGCGAGCGCGCTGAGGCTACTTGGGCTGGGGATGGCGCCACTTGGCGCTGTCGACTCCTGTCAGTCTGCTTGGTGACACCTCCCTGACTGCCGTACCCATGGCATTCATACGAGTGTGATAACCGAGGGGGCGGGGAAAACGCGGACCCGCCGAACCACTGGTGTACAGATCCGGCGGGTGTGGGCAGTCTTTTCGACGAGGGAAGCATCATGGGGCGTATATACTCAGTATCAAGCAGTAGTCTGTCGACTGGACCATATATTATAGTATGGGCAAGCCATCAATGATCGCCAGACTGAGTTCCAGGTTTCGAATTTAGATTTCGTCTCCCGACACATTCAGGATCGATGATATATATAAAATGTACATATATCTACGCCTCATGTCAAAAGGGTACGTACAGCACAGGACACTCAGGAGCGTGAGACCAGATAGCAAAAAAGCATTCGAAAAAAAAAAGGGCATACAACTTGTGTCAGATAGTCAGATATCCTACTCCAGCAAGCAAAACACAAAATTGTCAACCAAATTTCCAACTGGGATTAGAAATGGGTAAAAGATGAAAATGGGAGCGAGGAAACAGCGGGAAGGAATGTATGATATTGTAGTGTACCCTGTTCCTCGTTCACAGGCGACGACGGCTCATCGGCGTTTCGGGAACTCGTCATATTCGACTTGCTGATCGACGGTTATTTGGACACCAACTGTCGATGCCGCTTTGTCAGATGCATCTTCGCCCACGATCGGAAGCACCACCTTGGCGTCCCTGCCAGGCACAGCATCGACGTGGTCCTTGTCGACATCCCACGCTCCCTCTTCCTTGGCACCGCGAGCGGCCCCGATGCTCTTGGTCTGAGTATGAATGTCACCAATGGTGTACGTAGGTGCAGCGCGCCCGCGTGCGACACCCACGCCAGTGCCGCTGAGGCTGGCACTCGCACCGCTCGAACCACCCGAACCGCTAGCGCTAAAGGAACCGCCGTTTTCAAGAGGGCCTCTGACACCGAGGATGATACGCATGCTCATCGTTGCAGTGAGAACGCCGGCCATGCTGGTAACGATCGTCTTGATGGGGTCGTCGTAACCGGTCGGGGTCATGATAAAGTAGAAGAGGACGTTGACGAGATTGACGAGGAGGATGGCACCGTAGAGGTTGAGGTTATCGCGAAGCATGAGTCGCCAAGGAGTGAGAGGCTTGGCTTCGAGGGTCTGGAGGGAGCGCATGACGGCGAGAGAGAAGGTGGTAGCGTAGAGGATCGTGGGAGCGAGCCAGTAGATACCGACCCAGCTCTGGTTATTCAGAGGCCCAGCAATGCAACCCTGGCCATCGAGCAGATGGACAGAACGGTAGAAACCGCAGCAGATAGAGGTGACGACTCCCTGGACGAACAAAAGACCAAGGAGAAGTGAACGAATGCGGGGATCGTGGGCATAAATGGCAGTGACACGAATGACATGCACGGTGGAGGCAGCAAAGAGGAGGATGGCAGTGCAGATGGGCTCATAGGGCCAGAACCGCATACAATCTGGATCCTGCAGCACGGAAGTAGAGAAGAACATGACGCCTAGATAGCGTTGTGAGCTGGGGGTAAGCGCTAGGACGGAAGACAAACCTGTCACGACGAAGTCGGCGAGGACCCATATTTGCAGGAAATAATAGAGAGCCTTGAGTGCAGGCCAGGCTTTTGTGCGGCCGAGTCGGTATGATCTGGGCGTGAGGACAAGGGTATCCCAGGCAAGGACGGTGAGTGTGCAGACATAGAAGTATTTCTGTGCTGATAGATGTGGGGAGAGGTTGAGGGAGTTTGGGAGATCGACTGTGGTGGGGTCGGTGGTGTTACTAGACATGACGGCGAGAAGGGTAGGAGGATCGTTGCGAGAGACTCCGTTTTATTTTCGCATGTCGACACAGCAAACGCTACATCAATCAGATCATTACATAATACGTCCCTATTACCATTACTCACTGCCCGTGGGTGTCGTCGTCGTCGTCGTCGTCGTCGTCCAGCTCGACGCATTGTCCACTGCTGGCCATGTCGACTAGCAATCCAAGTATTACCCTTCCAAGCGGAAGTTTGAGCCCGAGCACGCCCACCACAACGTCTGAGTCGCAGTCCAACTCGGACACCGCAACACTATATCTGTATGTGCTTCTCCCACACCGCCCCGGGATGTCGCTCATATTGTCCATCTTCGTTCGCTCCCATCATCATGGACTCGGCCAGCTTCACTTTCCTCGCCACAATATTGATCCTCGTTCTGCTCTCAGCATCACTCGTTCTCAGATCTTTCATTCTCCGCAGGCGATGCCGACAGCGCTTCCAACAAGCTCTCGCTGACGGCCTATTTGCGGATCTTGACCACAGCGCATTCAATGGCGAAGGCCAACTCGATCACCTGGGCGAATTGCGTCGTCCCACTCGACGACCAGGTCCGAAACCTCTCCTATGGGACAACTGGATATACCGCGCGGACAAGGATTCAGACGAGTCGTGGTCTTCCGTTATGGTAAGCTGCCTCCTCCTTGCTCCATCTACCCCATAATAATGAGCTCGACGAACATCATCAAAACTCTTTCATAGCCCGTTGCTGTCTGGCGCACCTCCTCGCTATCGCCGTCGTCATTGATATCGTCTCCTGTACCATCTCCCGCACCACCCGGCTCTCCATCATCACTCCAAGCCCAACCCCGTTCCTCTTTCTTCTCTCAACTACGCTTCCAGATCCCCTTCTCTCTTTCCTCCCCTCTCTACTCGCCACCGTCCATACATGCACACACCTCCGTCGGATCCCCCACTGCTGCCAGTACTCGACTTCCACCTCCAGCGCACCCGGGATCTCCCGGTCCGAGCCCCCCCACCGAAGAGGACGCTGGTATGCTTGCGGTCTGCGTGCTCGTCGCCATGCCAGACGTATCTGCACCAGTATATCGCCCGGTGTCCGATGCCAAGGGTAAAGGCGTTGACCCACTCGAGTCTCAGGCACAACAACACAATGGTGATGTGGATCCACTCTTGCCGTCGTCTCCACATCGATCGGGTCCATGGATACCTGACTTCGAAGGGGGACTTCCGTTACTCGAGTTTGGCGTTGTCGAGGTGAGCACGGAATGGAGGACATGAACGGCATGATAGTCACGAGAGATACACGACATTCCGACGACGACTTACATACATATCTCATTATATACGTTTACCTTAGTGTGTATGTTGAATACCTGTAGCATCAGAGCACTTGTTTGTTTACTTGCTGTACATTAGATCTATGTGCATGAGCGCATCTCTCTTATAATAGCTTGTCATGACAACACCATCTGATCATTGATGCAGATGCACAGGTTCCCACGGTCCCCACCAGACACCCCGGACGAGTCACGGCAAGCCTCTTCCGAGTCCCGCGCGGGCGGTCCGCATCCAGCACTTTGTCGTCCAGTCATTTGGACATACTTATAGAACGGGTGAAATATCCCCTAGTGATATCCTGGCCCTAGGTCGCACCGCCCTGCCCCGAGTCCCTCTGGTCGTGCAACAACTGTCACGAGCACCAATGACCATCGTGCACGTCATGTGTGCATGACCGCACAAGGTGACTGCTATATATATACGCGCAACGGGTCCAAGGGCAGTGTTCCAAGTCTACCCATCTGATCCCTCCTGCCAGTGGCCAGGTACCAGAGAACGTGGTGGATGCCAATCCGAATCATCAACTGAATATCAATCACGATGGCGATGCCAGAAACGTGGTCGCTTAACGGGCCCGGCGAACATAGATCCGCAGATACACTTTCGAGTTCCGAACGGTTGGGTTCGCCGATCCAGGCTACATCCCCACGCCTCGCATCCCCGCATGAGGACACTGCACTGACGTCCGACGGAGCCTCGAGTGCCATCTGTGCATACATCTACATCAACCCCGCCTTCGCTGCACATTCTCACCGACGGGTTACACACCAGAAAAGCGCGTCAGGACTTGGTGGTCCAATCTTGGAGAGGATGATGCTCTCCCTCTGGGAGTACGTTTAGTAAATCGTACTGCAGGACACTTTTGGGATCGCGTAGGCCCTCAGATTAGTCGGTGAGAAGGCTCGTTCAGCCGTTGGGTGGTTTCATTGCAAAAGAGTTGTTAGCGTTTATACTCTGGGGATGAGAATGTCGTAACTAACGGGTTGAGATACTGACCGTGAGAGAAAGAGGCGAAAACACGTAAGTTCAAGGTTAACAGACAACACGAAAAGAGACGCCGACCACAGCTTGTTCGCTGACTCCCCTCATTGTTCGGCTAAGTTTCGACCACGTCAACAATGACCGGTAGGTGCTGACAAGATGGAGCTGTGTTGATGCTGACAGATGGACAAGAGCATCCCCTACTCATCGAAATCCACGGAGATGACCGAATGTGGGCACTGACATACTCGGCGAACGGTGAGTATGTCGTGAGCGGCGGTAAAGATAGAGTTCGGGTATGGCGGGTGGAAGACGCCACACCAGTCGCGACAATGGCAACAGTGGGGAGTGCCGTGTCTCTCGTTGTCTCAAAGGATGGCAGCTGGATCGCAGCGGGTACAGACCAGGGAGAGGTCTTTGTCTGGAACGCGGAGACGTACGAAAAGGTCTTTTCGCACAGGAAGAATTACGTCATCAACGGTGTCGATTTCTCCCCGGACTCGACTCAACTCATCACAGCATCAAATAATACCACAGCCATCGTCTGGGATGCCGCGACAGGCAGACAAGTGCTCGGTCCACTCCGCCACGAGAGTTGGGTGGTCGCAGCCAAGTACTCGCCGAAAGGCGATCGTTTCGCGACAGCCACTCTTCGCTCCGTTCGGGTCTACGACAGCAACGATGGTTGCTTGTTGGTGGATGTCAAAATAAAAGTAATGCCGATATTCAACACTGGCCTCCTGTGGTCGAACGATCGGATTTTCGTCGTATCCGACGGTAAAATCAAGCAAATCGATCCGTCCACTGGCACAGCAGTCTTGGAATGGCAAGTTCCCGATAGCAACTACTTGTCGTGCATTGTTCTACCGAAGAATAAGAATTTCGTAGCATACTCTACAAAGCGCACTGTCTCGTTTTGGGACACGCCGACACACACCCAGTTTGATCTCATCCAACATGCTCAAGACATACGTTTAATCGCACTTTCTCCAGACGACCGGTTTCTCGCAATGGGTGAAGAGGACGGGAAAATTACCATTAAAAATATATCCCACATCACTGTAAGTATTTGTTTATTGGTGGATTTCGGCGTGTCAGAATTGTTTTACTGCCAATACACCTCGCTTTAACCGTGTTTCCTCATAGGAATCAATCCCATTGTCCCGGCTACATCCAACATTCCAGGAACCTGAAATTCATATTGACGACATGGCAATCGACTCGTGGAACAACGGTCGGCTCGAGAACGCCGAAGTATTGCTAACGCAAACGATCACTGATTCTCGAAATCCGACTCAGTATGTGTTTGCTAGTCGAGCCCTCGTACGGGCTCATTTGGGAAAATGGGACGCGGCGATCGATGATGCTAAAAAGGTAATTGTTTGTCCGCACTCCTACATGCTTGTGCTGACGCTAATTCACATCAAGTCCATCAACACTCAGCCCTCCGTCATTGGCTACATTGCAAAGAGCGTCGCCCTTGTCGGCAACGGGAAAAGACACGCGGCATACCGGGCGTGTGACATCGCGTTCGAGCACTTCCACTCAACCCATGTTACCTTTCTCCTTCTCGTCAAGGTGTGTATTACGTGCGCTTTGAACTTGGTTTCCCCCAGTTGCTCATATTGCTTAGGCCATCATCGTGTTTATGGCTGGAGAACGCGATGATGCGATATCCCGCTTAGATGACCTTATCGCTACGGTTCCCTTCAACCCAGTATGCTATGTGGTGCAGGCATGTGATGACGTGCTGACACATGGAAAACCCGCCACTGATATTTCCTACAGGCATACATGTACCTTCTCCTTGGAAGCTCGTGCATGAAGAGCAGAAACTACGAGGGTGCAATAAAATCATATGAACGTGCACGAACCCGATTGCGACACCACGAAAGCCGACAACTTCTGGCGATCTCATTGGTAAGCTTTGTTCCGACAATAATAAGATGTATCGAAATATGTCATCGTCTTTCACAGATATCTGGATGGAGGTTCGATGATCTTGGAATCACAATTCGACGATACCTTTGTGAAGCCCTATATGCCTCAGGTCGTGCAAGGGAGGGAGGTGAATCTCTTCTTGGTATGATAACTACCTTTGGTGGTGTCATCTATACGAACGAACCCATCACCAAGTGGGTTTCTGGTGAGTTTATGCTCTGCCAGTTTGCAGCTTGGTCCCCGTGCATACGATAATTCTCCGCAGATTTCACTCGCCGATGTCTCTCCATCCCTAAAAGAAACGGCAACACAGCCTCAATGTCAGGCCCACACGATGAGGCATCGATGTTTCACGCAAACCTCGACTCAACAATCTCTGCAACACTCTTGAGGGAGTGGATAAGATCAACATTAGCCAGTGGCGAGTGGAAAGATGCCTTGGTTGCTGCTGACAGTGTAGGTATCTCTTTTTGTCCTGGCATTCCTTGTGGGCCTGACATTCTTGTGCTGGAGTTCATGGTCCCGAAATTCACAGTTTATCAGGCCATATGCGAGCATCTTGAGTCTATCAACTGCACAACGGATGCTTGCGAGTGTTTCCGCCAAATGGTCCATGAATTTGCAGAACAGACACACAGATCACGAGCAGGCAGAATGGGTTCTTGGTAAGCCCTCTCGCATACCGCATGAGTGTTAGGCGTCTAACATCGTTGCTCAGGGAAACTGGAAGACCTCGGCGATACTGCAATGGGTGCTCAACGACATGATGATGCCATCTCCCACTATTCAGCCATACTCTCCCTCACTCCGGCTGCACCACAAGGCTTCCTCATCAAGCGAAGCAAGGCGTATTTGGCCATGAATTTGTGGGAGGATGCGTTGAATGATGCAAACAAGGCGCGTTTCTTTTGTCGCGCGCAAGTCAACTTTGTTGATGGCACCACCACTAGGTGATCATGCTTGATCCATCGTCTCCGTGGGGTTACGAGATGAAGCATGCAGCTTTGCACAAGGCAGGGGACTATAAGAATGCAATAGATGCATTCGAGGTGATGCTCTCGAAGATGCCGCAGTCGCCTGATTTAGTCGCTCGTGGTGAGGGTGACGAGATTGCCGTGGTGTTTATTCACTGATCTTGTATCTTAGAACATCGTTGCCAGTACGTGGATCCCAGTGATACAAAAGCGGCGATCCGCAGCGCTATTCAGGATGCTATCCGTGGATCGCCACGCGTGCTCATTAACACCATCTCTGGCCGCCTTCTCGATAAATCAGAACAAGCTGCCGCGTTCGAATCACTCCCTATATTTGAAGAGTTGGTGTCCTCCATGACGACTCAAATCGATCATGCTCGCATTGAGCATAACGTCACGCAATACTATCGTTATGCGATGTTTTCGCACAAGTGGGAAGACAATGAACCCCTCTTCGAACATGTCGTTCGTATTGTTGTGTATGATCTCGGGGAATCTCCTACCCATGACAAGCTGCAAAGGTTTTGCAGGATGGTGAAGGACGCTGGATTGCACTGGGCGTGGAGTGATACGTGCTGTATCAATAAAGGGGATCACGTCGTGCTCCAAGAAGCCCTGGTCGCCATGTTCAAGTGGTATCAGGGTTCTGCCGTGACGATAGTCTTCCTCCGTGGCGTTCGCTTTCCGTCGCAGCGCGGTGGTCTTGTGAACAGCGTTTGGAACACTCGGGCCTGGACGTTCCAGGAATACCATGCATCCAAGGTGGTCCAATTCTACACTGAGGATTGGACTCCGTACTTGAACCTCGACATCCCCAACCACAAGGAGTCGCCGGAGATTATGGCAGAGATGGAGGAGGCAACTGGTGTCTCTGCACGAGCCTTGACGGCGCTCCGACCAGGCTTATACGACATACGGGAAAAGCTGTGTCTAGCTTCAGGACGACGGACGACCCTCGTCGAGGATGCAGCATACTCGTTGCTTGGGATATTTTCCGTCGCCATGTCGATCGTATATGGCGAAGGGGATCAGGCACTCGGGAAGCTGTTGGCACAGCTCCTCACGAGCTCGGGAGACACAAGCATCCTTGCATGGACAGGGAGATCTGGCAGCTTCAACAGCTGCCTCCCTGTCAACATCAGAGTGTTCGGCCAGTTGCCGGCCACACACATTCCACTCGCCATTGACAGTGCCAGAATGGACGCGGGCACTGCCGGATTGCGTGCTTCACTCAATCTTACGTTGGTCATGAGGTTGTATAACCGAGTCAACGAGCTCCCCGTACCATCGTTCCTGGGACAGCGAATGAAGCTTCCGTGCCTCACATTCCAACTGGGTCCCGTATCGCCGTTCGGACCCGTGTTTCGTGCACGGACGGACTGCCTTGGGATCGTGGAGATCAGGACCACAGAAGACCTCTCTCGATTGGATTCTTTGATTCTTGTCCATCCCTGGATTGACTTTCTGCTCAACCGACACCCTGTTGGAGGTATCGCAGAGATGATTCCAGAGGAGAATGCAAACTTTGACCAATATTCGCCAACTGATTCGCCATCGTCCTCCGTCCCTACCAGTATCACATCGGTGGCCAAGCATACACGAAGATCGCGCCTCGTTGCTCGCCTCGGTCGGCCGTTTGGTGCACGGCTCGCCACGTCCCGAGACGCAGCGTCACTGTTATCCCCTTTGCCTGTGTCGCTGGTGGACAGGCAGACGCAAGCACTTCGACTCATCGCTCGGCTGAGGCAACCATTTGGTGCGCTGTTGTTCACGCCGACGCGCCAACACGTGGCTGAGTACAGGAGGGTCGCTGCGGAGAGTGTGATCACTGTTCAGGTCGAGGCGATCACGCCGATCATATTGACCAATTTGGTAGATGGCGTGCGCATGCTGGACGTCCTTTGATGGCTTTTCGTCGTGATCAATACGGGACCCACGCTTTGCTTGTAACGCTCGCAGAGTTTTCTACTCGTGATTACACGCCAGTAGCCTGGTGGAGCGTTCCTGATCGGATTTCCGTGCGACATTGACCTCGGCGGGCCTGTACGTGATGAGATTGGTCCTAATGCCGACCTGCTTCAACTTCACGGGATGATCTACCTTGCTAACCAAGACATTGAATCGCCTCATCAAAGCGTGTGTGCGAGGGTTCGAACTCGCAGTTACACGTCATCTTTCCCCTAGCTTGCTAGCACTGAGCAGCAAAGTACGACTGAAATAAGAGAGCACTTGGTTCTAAGTCTATCAAAGCAATCGTAAGCGAGGAGAGTCGACGTCCTGCGACGACATCGAGCGTCGTAAGTAACTTTCTAGAAAGATCTAGCCTTGTAAAAAAGTGCTCTAATACCGTACGAATCATGGAGGACTGTCCGGACAGCACAGCCGCATTTTAGGACGATTCCAATATGTTCTGGACCGCTCTCCACTCCTGGTCCCGGTCTTTGCGTTCGATTTGCACCAGGCGGGGCATGATGGATTTAAAGCAGGAGGCTATGTCGTTAATAGTTGCGTCCCCGATCGGCGAATAGCCAACGCAGAGCTTGGTAAGACGTCTGTTGGATGTACCCCATCCCGGACACCCTGGCTCTCCCAGGGGTGCCGGGGGTGGAATCGACCCATCGAACACGATGTGAAACGTCTCGAGGTGTTTACAACATGTCAACACCGCGATCACCGCACTAACGCTTGCTGCTGGCCATGGCCGCATGATGGATGGGTTTCCAGTACCGAGCTTCAAACTCCGCAGGTGTATCAGCGACCCTGCCATGCGTGCGTAGTCCGCATCGGATATCTGCGCCGTGCAAAGGAGGTCTAGGTCCAGCTCGCGCAGTGCGGCAAACTCTACCAGCGCGGAGATGAGCGGTTCTCGGAGCCTCAAGGTATGCCACAACGGTATGCCTATGACGCTTGATCGTGGTCGGATCGTGAGCGATAGCAAACGAGACGTGTCGAGGCGGCGAGGCAGAAGGTGGAACATTCCCTCGATGTCTGGCCCCTCCTGTCCTTCATTCATACCAATAAGCAGGTGAAATCTGGCAGGGCTCGCATACACGGTCTCCAGAAAACGAGTGCACAACGAGGGGCTGTCCGTCCCAAGCGAGAGCTGGCGGACCGTATCCGGAATTCTACCGTTGTAGCTGGGTGAAGACCTGTGGTAATCGATACCGAGGGTGTCCAGATTGCGTCGGGTGAACAACTGGTCCATCACGGGCTGTGTGATGGCACACGTTTGCAGTGTTTGCAGTTTTGGCCACTGGATCACCATCCTACCTACTTCTCGAGAAGGCTCGTAGTCCCACGAAAAACTGAGGACGACGGTGAAAGAAGTGACATTGGGACAGAGTCTGGGTAGATCAGCGAATACGGCTAGTTCAGCGGAGGAATGCGCTAGCCAGCGCACGAGAGAGATCGTGACTTTGGTCACTGCAGGGCCAGCAAAATATCTCAGCAGTGAGATACCGGAATCCTCGACGGCCGAGAACGAGTGCTCGCTCCACTCTAGCTCGGTGACGTTGGGAAGGAGAGGAAGATGGGTCGCGGGGAAGTGTTGAAGGGAAGAGATAATTTCTTGTTTGACCCGTACAGGAACTCGCGCCTCACGCCCATGGATAGTCTTGACACGTTTCGCGTAGCCGCGAAAAGTCGACCACTGCGTGTCGCCCACAAAGGATGTAGTCTGCATTGTAGTTGATCAGCGCAATTCGAGCAGACATGGCGAGGGACAACGAACAACCGGGAAAATGTTGAGCAAGGGATCGAAGCTGTAAAGATCGTGCCAGAGATAATCTAATGCAGGTGAACTGAACAAGTGACATGTTCTGGCCAAAGAAGCGAGCGTTTTCTTGCCCACTTGGGGTCCTCGATGACACTGGTCATCCCAGCATTTAACGGACTCGAGTATGAGGTTCAGAACTTCAGAGATGTATAAACAGTGGTGCATGGTCGTAACTCGTGAGGCGGACGACCGCTCTCCTCCAGGCTGCCATGCATGAAATCAGAAAACGTGTAGAAGTATTACTTACATAATACTTCTTTTAGTCAACGACATCAGGACTACACTCACCTAGGATCTGAGGGATATGAAGCATTCTCAGAGCAGCACGGCAAGACAGCGCCAGATGAAATGGAATGGGTAACAATGACATGAAGCTGTACATGTCATCCCATTAGTAACTTTGACGCCATTTAGTGTACCTCCTGTGGGAACCGAGATGGGAATCAAATTTCATGTTTCTGTGCTATGTATGCGGAAGGTTACAGGCTCTCGGCCTTTCCCACAAATTCTGCAAAGTATATGCGCGCAATAATAGATTCGTCGGACATGGTGAGGAGGAATGAGGAAGGAGTCAAAAATTAATGGAAAACAATTAGCATCAACTTGTTTCGATCAAGTGACCTCAGGGTTATGAGCCCTGCGCGCTTCCTCTGCGCCATGATGCTGTGTTCTCTATGCAGCAGCTGAGCATCCTTCTACAAAGTCGGTCCCAAGACTCCGACCAGGCCTTTTTCAACGTTCGAGGCCGTCAACCACCCTTGGTCAATTTGGCTCACATCTTGCACGGTGGCCCTAAGCACGGGTGTTACACCATACTTTCACTTGCAGATACACGCCATTTCTGTTCGCTGAAGCCGGTCAGTACGCGCTCCTTCAGCTTGTCTCGCCGACCCTGCACTCATTCCGCATGATAAGTAGTCCTTGAATAATGGGAACCATGCAGACCCAGAAAACTGGGGAAGATCATCATGTACTCCTTCCGGACAACCCTTTCGTTCCTCCGAGAGGCGATGTCTGCTTCATCAGCGAGCTTCCTCCCGAGCTGCTTTCGCGCATATTCGAGGTCGGTGCCGCGGACAATGAAAGCGAAGAAGAAGAAGACGATGCGAATTACTCGGATTACGTCCGCTACTACCATCTCGACGCAATGGATGCTGATGACAACGACTCGGATATCCGTCGTGATGTCGAAAAGACGGAAAAGCTTGAAGACGAGGTTAGAGAAGAAGTTGATGACGGGGAAGTTTCTGATGCAACCGGATTCTCCGATATCCCTGCCCTATGGCCTCCGTTCCAGGTCGTCGTTTCCCATGTCTGCCGCCACTGGCGCAATATAGCATTCTCGACTCCATCTCTCTGGACGACTATTATAGTCAGTCCAGACGCCCGTCCACCGTACCAGTACGTATCGACGCGGTTGGAGCGGAGTAAAGGCCTGCCCATAGATATCTACATCGACTGTGAACCTCAGGAACAGGAATGTCCCACCGATCTTGATGCAGCAGACAGCGCCGGTCCTTCTGACACCGATCTCAAATTCTTATATTCTCTGCTCGTTCCACACATCCATCGCTGGCGCACCATTGAAGTCTCGGTCTCGAAGTACCGCGACATGCATGTATTTCTCAGCGCAGCCTCCAGTCCTTCCATCTCCACGGCTCCTCAACTCACGACGCTTGAATTGTATCACCACGAAGAGATGGATGAGCTCGACAACTTCGCGCATCCCAGCATATCAAAGCCTTTGATTCTTTTTGGTGGCTCAGCGCCTTGCCTTACCAGCGTCATCCTTTGGGGAGTACACGTTGATTGGGATCAGCCATGGATAGCCTCTGCGCCCAAACTTAAACATCTCGAACTCGCATTTCACCCAGAGGATGTTCGTCCCTCTTGGGCTCAATTTGCCACCATCTTGCGTGGTGCTTCTGCCCTCGAGAAACTCAGTTTGCGTATGTCAGGACCCTCTGAAGACCCCCCGGCGTGGTTTATCGAGCCGACCCCTGGAAGTCCCGGAGATCTCAGTGCTCCCGTCCAACTTCTTAGGGTGACAGATTTCCACTTTGCATTCCATTCACCTACTCGTTCCATCGGGCTACTCCATAAACTCTATCTCCCCGCACTCAAAAATCTGGTTCTAGACTTCGAAAATGAATACGATTACACCGAGTTTGTCCTTGAACTTGCCGGACCAGCTACTGCCTTGTCTCTGCCTTCTATCCCAGAACAACCGCGCAGCTTGCTGAACAACCTCGAAACTCTCAAAATAGCCGGACTTCCCTGCCGCGAAGAATGTGTCGGGATACTCTATGATGGGCTCCGGAATCTTACGTCGCTCAACATTTCGCTGACGCACCTTTCTCCACTGTTCCTTGACATTCTTACCACACCCTGTATGGTGGCTGGGCGTGGTGACGTCTGGTTACCTCGACTTGCGACACTGTACGTCTCTGGAACATCAGGGGATGCTCTCCGTGAGGTAGTTCAAAAAAGAAAGGAAGCGGGAGTACCTCTCGATTCGTTATACGTGGAGGAATCGTGTGACTTGGACGACGAGGATACGGAGTGGCTGAAGGAGAATTTGGAGATGTTTGATTTTTTCGAGGGAAGTGACGACGAGGATGATTCTGATTTCGAAGATGTGGACGAGGAAATTGATGAGTGGTCAGATATGGATTAGTTTGTTGGTCTCTGGTTGGAGGGCATTTTGCAGTTTCTTCACTTACTTTAGAAGAGAATGTCTAGCTTGATCGACGACCTCATGATAGACACCAATTTCGTAACACGTAACTACAAGTACAACGACTGCCACCTTTGTATCTAGTATTTTATTGGACTACTTACACGCATTCTACTTGTGCGTCCATTGCGGTACGCGCTTCTGTAGAAATGCATCAAATCCCTCGCCATGATCAGCGAGACCAAAGGTTGCGTGATATAGCCTTGATTCAAAATGCAAGCCAGCCTTCAATCCGAGATCTTCGGCTGGAAAAGTAGATCTAGCTGGGCTACGCCGACAAACCTCGATGAACAATCATACTGACCTGCGTTCACCGCTTCTTTTGCCATGGCCACGACTGGCGTGGAGAAGCTCGCAATCTTTTGTGCATACTCAATCGCTCGCGGGACTGTTTCGTCGACATCGAATACTTTGGCGACGAAACCCGCGGCAGCTGCCTCATGGGCAGTCATGTTCTCGCCAGTCAATATCATGTGCATTGCCTGTAAACGACTATCTCAGACGGATGTCCGTGTTGTAGATGGCTATGATACCAAGGATTTTCCGACAGCGCGGATGAGACGCTGCGTGCCTCCGGCACCAGGGATAGTGCCGAGTTTGATCTCGGGCTGCCCAAAGACAGCGTCTTTCCCAGCGTAGAGGATATCACACATCAGCGCGAGCTCACAACCACCTCCTAGCTGTCAATGGTCGCACATTTCAGTCAGTCGATAACTGGACCAGAGAGTACCATGACATGGCTAGAGGAGCAGGATACACACCGCATACCCGTTTATTGCGCCAATTATCGGCTTGTGTGTGGACGCTATACGGTCGTTGAGGTTCCTGAGATAGTCGCCATTGTAAGCGCTGACAAAACTGAGCTCTCTCTGTTCCTTGATGTCGGCGCCAGCTAGAAATCAGGGGTATCACAACAATGGACTACAGTTGTGTGTCGGTGCACGCACCACAAAAGGCTTTATTGTTTCCGGTGATGACAATTGCCCCGATAGCGGGATTCTTGTCGTAGGATTCAAGGGCAATGAGCAGTTCGTCTATCAAAGTGCTAGAGAGGGCGTTCAGAGCCTTTGGTCGGTTTAGGGTAATGATTCCAACACGATCTTCTTCCCGCGTGAGAATAGCAGGCTCAGACATATCTTGTTTACTCCAGATACTTGAACGGGAGCTCAAACTAGCTGATGGTCGAGTCTGAGAAAGTTCAAGGGTAGACTGAGGCGGCCAGGCCGGTGTGACCTGGGTGTAATCTAATCTTACACGGAAGAGTTCGGAGTCCGCTGCCGAACTGCTGAATTGCAAGGTTCACCGTCGCGTTCTTGAAGTTGTGATGTTTTCACCAAGCGTCCTGCCCACAAATCTATCCTTGCAACATCACCAGACTGCACGCGACAAGGCTGTATCGACATGTTGGCTTCATGCGGGCACAGTCGTCCTCTCGGTTCGATCGCTCACAAGCACGCTCCTCCCCAAAGAAAAGGGTCGAAGATGTGACTTTTGCCATTCCCTTGCTCTTCAAGATCGAGGTCGCCTCCAAAGATGCACGGGATGCGCCTCATACTGGTACTGCGATTCTAAATGTACGCACGATCCGAGCGTGACGTTGAGTACTACCCGACGACCAATCGATCTCATCCTCAAGGTCAACGTTTGCATTGGCGTACCCACAGGAAGTACTGCAAGAATATCAACACGTTCTGCGCGTCGCGCCAATTTAACCAACTTGAATCCCACGAAAGGGAGGATGCACTTTTCCTCACGCACTTGCTCGCCGAGTGCTCGGCCAGAGGCACAGAGACGAAAGAAGGAGGCGACCTGGGTTTGTCGATATTCATGAACTTGCTTCCAGGCCCGGTCGCGGGGAAGGATGCGCCGCCTACATGCCCATTATCGACCAGTCAGCGTCCTGTGCAAACGCCCAATGAACTGTTTTCGCGATGCGGGAACAATAACTTTTCGATTCACAGTCACTTGACTACCGTTGCCCATGGAGTCTTTCCTCTCGCAAGCCGATCGTTCAATCATTCTTGTGTTCCGAATGCTGTTGCAAAGTATAGGATTGCCCCGGCAAAGGAGGTGGTGATGGAGGTTATTGCCATTCAAGACATTGCCCCGGGCGAAGAGGTGCGTATCATCTATCACTCAAAAGGCATGTATACTTAGGGGGGTCTACTAGATATGCATTCCTTATGTTGACCCCGCCCTTGTCGAGACACGTCAGCAGATGTTCCGATTCACTTACGGCTTCACGTGCACGTGTCCATCTTGTACAGCTTTCAAGTTATTGGATACATCTTGGCCTGTGCCAGACGAGGAAGAGCTTGGATCTCTCGGAACCTCCCTCCGCGAATTCGTGTTTCCAGATCAATATCCCGACGCAATCAGACTCCCAAGTTCACCTGTGAACCTCGAGACTGTGCCTCATGAGATCTTGCACATCTTCCGCGAATCTTGCCTCACAAACTTATGCGAATCGTTCAGCACCTTTTCGCACGATGGACCATTCGAATCTGCCCTTGGAGTCGGTCTGATCATCCTCGCTTTCTACGTTGTCATCTACCCACCAAATTACCCTCAAATCGGTGTGTTTTCCCCTGAAATCTGGATCACTCCAGGACGAATTAATGCCTTTGTTAATCAGGGATGCACTTGCTGGAAATGACAAAGACAGCGTGGAATGCCTTCATTACTATGGACGGTGAAGATCCTTCGACACCTGTAGGGTCAAAATTGTTGGCGCAAGTTAGAGCGTATCTTCGACTGAGCAACCAAGTCTGGGCAGTGGTTGGGTCGGAGGGAGATGAGGGAGGTCCTTTGGCAGAGATTCAGGTCCTGGAGGAATGTCTATTGAGCGAACGAGGGTTGCAATAGTTTTCTTCTGGAAAAAATCATTTTTGTTTGTGATTGAACTGTGTATCAGATTTAGATATCCAGCCACGTATCGCACCTATATGTGTGATGGGTTCGTTCGTCCGAGCACACATTG
>JBBPUP010000082.1:26573-59823 GCA_038094735.1 Exsudoporus floridanus
AACCTCGTTCTTCAAGGCACTGTCGCCATTAGTTAACCTTCCGTTTCTTTCGTCTTCTCTGGCCTTTGTACCGATCTATGTATGGTCCAGGCGACACCCATCCACGCCTATAGCGCTCTTTGGCATCTTCACGATCTCCGCACCCTACCTGCCATTGGCACTTGTCGGGCTGTCATGGGTCATTAGTGGCACATGGAAGGCCGCTGCAGGTGACTTGATCGGGTGTGCTGTGGGCCATATTGGCTGGTTCTTGAGAGACGTGTGGGCCAGGGAGATGATCGGGGGTTATACTCCGCTCAGCGAAGCTCCAGAGATTCTGTGAGTTGCGTTTCCGAATGCGTTTTCATGTTGGCATACTAATTGCACATACTTATAGTAAGCGTCTGTTTGGAGATGTTTGACGACTAGCATCGTGCATTGTGTAATAGTATGTCGATCCCTTTGCCAAAACAAGATGGACGCGATCTCGAACGACTATTGGATAGTACATATTTTCATTGATTGGGTGTTACCCAATTGCATTCTTCGTTGTCATCCTGGGTTCCTGGGTCACAGTTTTGCCTGCTTGATTGCGCACTGACAATCAGTGGAGACCGCGCTGCGTTGACATTCATGTTAACCCCAAGAGCATGGTATTTCTATAAGTGGGCGTAACGGAAGGGCCGGCGTTTTATGAAGACATGTCTCTTTAATTCGTCTTGTAGTTCGACTGTCTATTACTTCTCTCCCCGAGATAGCTTTTGAGCATTCAAGCTTCGATATAACAGAGCATCGTTGTTCACATGTCCTATTCTGTCTATTCTAATGGAACGGGACTCGTGAAGTGCACATGGATGAGATTGCCAACGGAACTAAACTAGATCGTGTTGTGCAGGTCACAGTACCCGTCATGTGAGTGAACGGACCCGATAGATGGAGTGCATAAGGGGGAAAACGGACTTATCCCGGCATCTATGCTTATTTCGCGATCGAATCGACCAGCGCGACGCAGCGCAGCGTCTGGAGAGTCGGGTAGATTCGTAGTACCAATGACAAGTATGGGCTCGTTTTCCGTCATTTCCCAAGGCATGCCTGTAAGATGACGAGCTATCTATTCCTGAGATCGTTTGGGGCAGGGGGGGATACCGACCGCCCATGCATGACGAAAACTGGGCCACGATCCGTTGCTCCAGTGTGCTCTCCTCTATCGGGGCGATGACGTCGATTTCGTTGATGAACAAAGGGCATAGTACATCGCGCTGCAGCGGTCCGACGTCGTGAGGTATTGACCAGCAATACTGCTACAACCCACCTTGGCGTCCTCGAAAGTATCCCCAACACGATCGATGGTGCCGATGTGCGAATAAGAGGCACGCCGAGCGCGCACACCACGACACACGTACATTCACCGGCGCCTACCACGACACATACATCTTTTCCACATGATCGACAACGAATTTTGATGTATTCCAGCGATCGCGTTCGCCAGCACACCCAGGAGGATCATGCAACACCCTAGATCTGGTGTGCGGGTAGATGACACGGCGGCATGGCGTCGGAGCTTGCGCTTCGAAGACGGAGGGCAGGCATCGAGGGCGTAGGTATGGGTTGGGAGTCCGAGTCGGGCTGCGCGCCTGTCGGTGGTCAGCTCCTGCGAGCTCGAGTTCCTTAGCGGGCGGGACTGATTCGGCGGGTTCGTTCCATTGCGCGGGATGAGGTGGAGAGAGGAGACTGTCCCGCCTGTCGCCGACTCGTCGTCACAGCAGCGTTCGTGTTCAGTTTGGCCCTCCGATGGGCGATCCTGGGACCTTGCATGGCCGATTGGTTGGGTGCGTTGGGGACCTTCGACACGGGAAAGAAAGGGTCAAGGAGAGCGTCATACCGTCGGCAGAGTCGTTTGTTCCTGTTCCTGTGAGAACACCTGCCATTCCACAGCCATTTTTGGCAGAACATGACGCGCTCAGTTTGCTTTGGTGAAGCAGGCAGGAATGGGAATGGTCTACACGACCCGATTGAGCCAGAAGGAGAGTCTGTCCTCCCTCTTCGCTGGGTACACTTTTCGCCTTTTTGGTGAAGCGCGTCGTCCAAACGTTCGTTCTCCAATTGAGAATGGTGTCATGACGTGACAGACAACGACGCCAAAGAATCAAATTTCATTGTTGTGCGGCTGCCAAAACACGTTCTCAGTGTGCCGCTAACCTCCCGATCTAATGGTCGAAACCGACGACGCCGGTGGTGTATCGTGGTAGTGGAGGTAAGCTCTATCGTGACGAATGTGTCGTCTATGCACAAACCAAGTGTGGTGATGAGACGCGCGATCGAAGCGGGTGCACCGTGCGGCGCAAAGAAGGGTAGGGCCCAGTGGACGGTCCAACGTACGTCGTATCCGCCATATTTGGTCGGTTCATGTGTGTCCATGCTCATCGCCATTTTTTGTACGTGCTGTGACGAAATAGATCGCGTCCCGGGACGCCTCGCGCGAGAATGTCAGTGGTAGTGTCATTTCGCCCCATCGTCCTGTTGTTCCTCCCCTAGTCCTCCCACCAGTACCACCAGCACCACCGCCAGACTTCAACATGTCATGGGCGGGCTAAGACCGGCGGAGGAGAGGTCGAGCGTCAGGCAGAGGAGAAGCTATGCTCGCTGAGGACATTGGTAGGGGATAAAGCAGAGGCGGACGTAGTGGCGGGGGGTGGCCGTCGCGACAGTTCTACTACGCGATATGTGAATCGAGCGAGTTGCTTGGCGTCGTTCCGCATTGTACCACATTGCGATACCCCGAGGGAATGAATAAGGGATGATATATGAAACAGGAGGGACACCATTGAACCATGGCAAGCATGATCATGGACGAAAGTGCTTGGAACGTTTTTCGACCTGTGATATTCATCGTCACAGGAGCTTGTAAGCTCTACTCTGGAACATTATTGTTCACAAGGATCTCGGGGTTGGAGTAGTTCTACCTGGGGTTTTCTAGATGGTGAGGGAACCTAGAAGTGTGTCGTGAATAGGAAATAAACCATCCTTCGCGCGATTTGAAAGAAAAAGGGGTGAGAGTCTATGAGAACATACCGTATTTTGTGCAGTGTATGTCCCGAGTTGGTCCAATGGTGGAGGCGCACTCGTCATGAAGTGGGCCCGTTCTGCCGGGATATGACGCACACTTGCACGTCGCAGGGTAAGGCTACACATGGCAACGAGGACAAGTTTCGTGGACGTGGACTGCTTGCCTGGTCATCCGGGTCGCAATGAGGTCACGTAGTAGCTGGGATCCGATAAGGAATAGGCGCGGAGGGCACGAGGCAGACAGACCATACTGAGAACAAGGAAACGTGTTTACGGAACGTTGCGCAGCACGAATACCTCGTTCCTTCACTCTTCCAACTCCAGACTGTGTACCATTGGTGAAGATGAATACCGGTGTGTAGCAGCTCCGAAGAGTGGTTGAGCAATGCTAACTATTCAATAAGACCAAGCAAGGATACTTGAAACTGGTGACTCTGATATAGTGTGGACAGTCACTTTCCACTCCGACGGAAAGCATCTCTTGGGCGGAACTCAGAGAGGGATCCGACGGTGGCAACTTGTAGACGGTCGAGAGGTGGGAAGGCAGATGAGCATGGGCATGTATGCCACTGCAGTGTCGAGGGATGGTAAGTGGATTGTGTGCGGGACTGCGGAGGGGGCATGCGTGTGGGACGGAGAGATTCACGAACAGGTCATCCACGTAGAGGACAGAAGCACAGTGTATGCGGTCGACACTTCCCCCGATTCGACCCGATTCGCCACTGGGACTCGCACTGGGGCAGCTGTAAGCATCTGGAGCATCACGAGTGGGAAGCGGCTCGTCGGCCCGCTCACACACGACACTTGGGTTACTGGCATTCGATTCTCTCCGAGTGGCGAACGCATTGCCACTGCCTGCTACAGGAATCCCATCTGTGTTTTCGACAGTCACACTGGTGACAACCTCATCACCATTGACATGGTCACTCCTGAAAGGGTTGGGATCACTCCACTTGTATGGTCAACAGATGGCCAGCATATCCTTGCCACATCTTATGACAACAAAGTCAGGTCATTCAACATATCCACCAAGTCCCAGCCTGCAGAATCGCAAAGGCTCCATGATGGCAATGACAACCTTTTCTCTATCACTCTAGCTGCGAACGGCAAATTCATCGCCATCAGCACACTGCAGTCAATCTTGTTTTTGGACACATCAACTCTTACACAAATTGGCTCTGTGGTTGGGGTCAGCGAAAGGACATACTCAATTGCTGTCTCTTTGGATGGTCATCTTGCCATTGGGCGAGTTGACGGGAAAATCGACTTTCGTGATCTCAGCAAGGTTCTCCCGGACTCTTATGGTCCTTTCTGTGTCAGTCGCCTCAATCCTGTCACATTGTTGCCCTCACCCCACTAATGCTGACAAACTACATAGATACACACTGTCGAAGAAGTGCAACAAGACAAGCAACCTTCGACATCGAGCGGCCACGACAATAACATACCAGATCCTAATCCAGTAAGAATTTGTCATTTCGTCATCAGGAGTCGTGCTGACTCTATTTTGTACACATAACAGGAAGATCCTAGTCGAGCCGAGCCTGAGGGGCATAGCAAAGGCGGCGACAGTGATCTCCTCGAGGTATCAATTCGTTCATTTCCCCCGTGGAGCGAGTTCTCACCAACGCATAGCACGAAGGGTCGTCGGGCGCTCCTGCGCTGCAATCGTTCGACTATGGCGAGGTGGGTCATCACTTTGACGTCCTCTTTCTTTCGTGTTGACACCGCTGGAGTCTCTGTCCCCAGCTTCCTCCGAGCATCACCAGGAGAGTGAGATACCGCCGCTCGACTCGTCCCTTGCAATATCACGGCCATCGGACGCCCCCCCAGTATCATCCACTCCAGAGGCACGTGCAGATGAAAATGTCGACACTGCCGAATCACCCCAGCGCCGTTCAATACTCCAAAAGTGGTTTCGGAGATCAGGTAATAAAGGCTCAGCCTTGCATAAGCCAGATCGACGTTCCGGAAAATCGCGCGAGCCTGCGGGTCGTCGATCTCCTCACCCCCCGGCGAGAGTAGCTGATAGGCACGAGGGACCTTCGTGGATGGCTGAATCCCGACCTAAGACAGTGAGGGTCATTCTTCAAAAGGCGATCGGATACTGTGTGCTAACATTGTTCCAGTTCACGGCCACAAGATCTGGAAAGAAACGAAAGGTTTGTTGTTCCCCGTATCTTATGCAAAGTCTCACAACACGTCGCAGAATAAATCACCTCCCAAGGCTACTGTTCCCGAGGATCCAAGCGAAGATGACTCTCGCACTGGACAACATTCTACGGATCCAAACCAAGCTGGCGCAGTGCGTATCTATTTTCTCCTAATAGTAGAAGTAGGTCACGACGGCTCACGTCCTATTAGACGCAACAAGTGACCAATCCATCGCAAACGTCGGCCGGGAGGGTTCATCTAGTGGTACGCACTACTTTCGTTCAACCCACATTGTTAGACTGACGGCAGCCCAGCATCAGCAAGGATCAGCTGATGCCAACCTTTCCTTCAGGCTTCCTGCATGGCTATTTTGTATTCGCTCAAGTGTACAAGATGGGACTCATTGATTCAGGCAATATAATATAGTACAAATGGATAGTGAACTGGGCATGCGGACATCAATTATGCAGCTATTTGAGTTCACGCGCCACCTCGTACCTGGCTAATAAGCCTGTCCATGGTTGAGCTCGCCGGGATCTCGGTCACCGACGCAGTCGTTGGGATCGAAGGACAGGGTCGTACAGCCGTTCACAAATCTGAGGACGAGGGTGACATTCGGGCCGATTGTGAACTTCTCGAAATAAGGTTGTCTTTGCGCATGAATCAAGTTTTTACATCCGACTGGTTGTAATTCCTCAACCACTACTCCACCAACTCCGATACTAATTCAAACCAATGGTTAGGGTATGCCACGTGATCGAAGCCAATATATTACTGCTACAGCTTGGCCGGGACGCCGCGCCTCTTCACCTTGATAGTGGTCCGCGTGCATTCACGATGACTTGGGTCAGGAGTTGAAGATGTTCGACGCTTGAGGGTCACAGTCATGATGTACGGTCACGATGCGCGTAAATCGATCCTGTAAAATTTGCAAAATCTCGGGGACATTGATGAAGCGGGTGCGGGTGACGAATGGAGGTGGGTCAATGGCGACGGCGACGGTGGTAGTCGGGGTTGCACCCACGCGGTCGTGTCGTCCGGAGTGAGCAGCGAGATACATGAAACTTGAATGCTGTACCTGAGGTGGTTCGCATCACGAGTTCTTGAAGCGTCGAGACTCGGACGCTCTGGTAGAGATGTATCACATTGTTCGTTCTTGTCCGTCCGCCCTTTGGGACGAATGTAAGTGGCCATCGCCACCTGGATCCCGCAGGATGACAGAATCGTGTGGCAGGAATAACATTCATGTTCCTTGTTCGCAGGAGGGACGTGCACGTTCCGAGCACCGATGGCGATTTGGGTACGGGCCCCGGGTCGTACATGCTCCAATCTCTCCCTTGTGTCGTCTGGATCGTGAAGCGAAGCAAACAGACGTAACGTATCTCGAAGCCACATAGCATTCTAAACGAGACTGGTTGACGACTTGCTGGGGACGAGTTTCCAAGTCGATGATAGCCGACGACAGTGATTCACGGGCCGCGTAGTTGATCGAATACATCAAGTCTTCTAGACTTGCTATCCTTGCAATTCGGGATGGAGTTGCATGATTGTCCAATTGCCAGCTGTCGACGCGGAATATTTCCAAGTCCGATCTCACTGGTCAACGTGCACTCCACAAAGATGTACATATTCGAGATCAGGCGCTGGATCTGACCAACCAAGGTGCAGTTATGGCCACAGCGAATTGCAGTTGTTAAAAATTTCCAGACCATCCGAGAGGTGACCTGCGAGCGTTTGAACAACGGTTGGTACAATCCAACAAGTTGACTTGTGGCGTTGCAAGTTGGACCAGAGTTAACTGTTCCTCTGATGTGAGTGAGAACATCTTAAATACATTCTTGAAAAACGAGAAAAAACACCACATCGGAATGTGGTACCACATAGATCTGACGCAACTCCCGAGACACGAGATCCCATACTCTTTACTGTATGAGGCAGCCAGAACCAGAAGCTTCTACCTTCGCCTCCTCTTCCAGCCCCTCCTCTTCCAGCTCCTGCCACGTTCTCTCCAGCTCCTTCTTGACAAGTTCCACTGCTTCGCGTAGTCGTGCTTCCCGCCCGTGCCCCCCACTTTCCTTCCTTGAGCACGCTTTCTTTTCGTGCTTTTGTGTTTCCTTCTCTTGCCTCTCACGTTCCCGCTTACCGTCCTCCCGCCTCCCGTGCTCCTTCTTTTCGTGTCCCCGGATCTCACATACGATAGCCAGCTGTTCTTCGGCCCGCCTTTTCCCAGCCTCTGCGATTTTACGAGCTCTACGTTCTCGTTCGAACTGTGCCTTGTGTTCAGCATCCGCTTTCTGCTTCCCAAAGTCTCCCTGATACCGCCGATTCTCATCCTCGAGCCGCGAGTTTTCTGTTGCAAAATGAATGACCATTTGCTCGAGGTCCCTCCGGATCCGCTCTATCTTCTCTCGCGCTTTCCTAGCCTCTTGTTGGAACACCCCCTTCGTCTCCTCGTTTTCTGCGACTCTTGCGGCCTCTATCCCGAGGCACAAGTCGTCTATCGCTTCCGAGTGACTTTCAGCTTGTTCTTTCAATTTGCGCGTAAGCTCGGTGCCGGCACTGATGTGGACGAGGGCCGTTTCCTGATTCACTATTTCATCTTGAACGGAATGCGCCGAGAGCTCCAGACCGACCACGTTGGTGCAGCTCTCAAGCGGCTCACCGACAGCGAGTCTTGACCCACTTGCGACGTTGGTTAACTGACGAACATTCCTTGGTCAGCTATCGCGCGCCTTGCTAAGTGAAATGACCTACTGTTGATTTCCTGCTGCTAGTTCCTCCCATATCACTATGGACAGAAACTCAGAAGGCATCAGCGAAGAACAACAATTGGCATACGCAATTCTCATGCTCTCTTTTGCAGAAGCCATCAAAGTCGCAAATCTGGAGACTGATGTTAAAGACAAGGTCCAACCCCCACTGGGGATTCTGAGTGACTGCAGCTAAGGCGGAGTAAAGGGAAGCAACGCCCTTATTACCAGTTTCCATCACGGGTGTGCCATGCGCCATCCTGTAGGATGCACGTGCGGTCCAGGCCTGGGGCGAGTGAGGCGTCGGTTTCATAGTACGCCCTGATCGGCCTCGAGGCTGTTCGACGTGTACTATCTGTGCAATTTTGAATTACAGTATTGGTTTGGATGGAATATCTGCCATCATCCCCCGGGTGCCCCTGGCACTCGTCGTAGTCGAGTTTGCCCATTCTTCGTAATGCCAGGAACGGATTCTTGCCAGTTGGTCGCCGTGACGCTCCACGCCTCGGCGTGCGCGAAATGGGCTGGAAGGAAATGCTTTTTCTGATCAGCGCTGTGACTTATTTTGCCATCATCACTTGCTCGTAATTCATGGAATGGAATCTTCCCGCCTGGTCCGGGTTCTCGCGCTGTCCCCTCGAACAGCGCACCAGTCGTGTCTGCGGCCACGCAATCTAGTCGTCCCGCCCGTGTTTTGTTTGCTCGCGTGTTGTTGCGTCACCGCCCGCCGGTCCCAATGATTCGCCTCCGCCCGCCGCTCCATAGTAGATGAGTCGCTGCTGGCAGCGGCCTCACTTTGCTTGGAAGCGTGTCCCGCTTGAACACCTGCTTGGTCATTAGGAGGGTTTGATAAGAAAAATGAAGGATTTGTTTGATTGGCAGCCTGGCATCTTGACTAATTAACCGGTATGAACGTGGCAGGTGGGTTTCGAAAGGCAATACAGTGTAGTTTTCGAGATCTTGTGGTCGTCGTCGTCGTCGTCGTAATACATATATATATCGGACATTGAACGGCGCACATTACCAATCATCTAGAAATTGTTCAGAGCCTCGAAATCGACATGAGGTGACCCAAGGATGGAGAATCTATGGTTGGTGGTTAGGGTACGTATTGCCCTATGATCACTCACAGGGGTTTTGGAGTGAACTACAAAGTGGCTGAAACATTTAAGTTCATGAGTCCAGATGGGGAGTGCGGCACCGCATTCACATACAATTATGACCGCTCGTAATGGCGGGACCGGACGCAGTCCTCCAGGGGTGCCGTCAGTTTGACATTCCAACACTTGCCAGAGAGGTCCAGTAAGTGTAGCATGCGCCTTTTGATTGTCCTGATCTGTGGCCCTGGGTGTCCGAGGTCTACTGGCAACGGGTGCAATTGCCATGTTTCGTCTCAGGGCGAATTCAGAATCAAACCACCCAAACTCCGTTGATTTGACTGACCTGCGCCAGTGTCCTCGAGGCCTATCGCTGCTTTTCTTTCTTTTTGGTTTTCTTTTCTTCTCTCCAGTAGCTACCCTTTGCTGTGTATATTTCTCCAATCTGCTTTTCTCCCCTCTTGGTGAATAATCCCCCGTTTGGCGCCGAGCCAAGTATACCTATATGTCTGCGTTCTTGCAATCCCCGCCTCCTGTAGATCATCCGGACTTGTACGATGACCACGGACATGCTCCGAACGCGCTTCTCCAGCCACAAAATTTGGCTCATGTTCACTCATCTCCCTCTCCGTCGACCTTGACACGCACTGTCGCAATCATCAAAACACATGCTTTGGAACAGCGCCTCGAAATCGAGCCCCGCATTCTCGAGGCCAACTTCGAGGTAAGTGACCAAATTCAGCTTTATTCAGGTGTTCCCAGTCGAAACAATATACTTCCAAACGTGTTTCCCCCGAGCGCCACGTGTATACCTCTTCCGCGTGTCCTGGCAGATCCGCCATCGATGACGGGCATGGATACTTACTAGATCTATTCACAGATAGTCAAGGAACGACAGATGGAGTTCGACACCGAGACGGATCCGGAGACGTTCTATGAGTTGTTCGGCGACGATGCTCGATTCCTCGGCGAGTGAGTTTCCCCGCTCGGTTCCCCACTTTCCGGCTTTACTCACGACGTCTGCCTATTACCCAAGCGGTCCCGTGTGGGTATATGTCCTCGAGCGCCGACGCGCCGTCCCCGTTCTCTTGTCACTCCTTCCCTCCCTCAACGGCGCCGTCATTGGAGCAAAAAGCGAGACACAAGCGGAAATGCTGATTTCAGCACTTTTCGCCTCCAGTCCCCCATTTCCCGTATCCGATCTCCCACACGTCGCAGGCGACGGTGAATTTGATCAGGGGTCGATCCGTTCTGTCGACACTGCGGTACTCGAGGCCCTCCAACTCGGTCTCGAGACGCCTGTTAAGCCCATGCATATGATCTCTCCCTCGCCTGGTTCCTCAGATGCGCGTGGGCCCGGATATTCCAGTACTCCGCGTAGCCTCACCGAGTCTACCTCCTCGTCTGGAAAAGGTCAATTTCGCGCACGCCCGCTCCCAAAGACACACCTAACCCCCGATATCGCGCCGCGTCTCACCAAAGCCGCACTCCTCCGCCAAGGCCTCTCCGCGGACGGCACGGTCCGACCCGAAGTCAAGACGCGCATGTCGTTGGCGAGCACCGGGCGCATTCCTTTGCCGCGTAAGGCCAAAGAAAACGAGGCGGCGGAGAAAGAGAGAGAGAAGGAGCGAGCGAAGAAGGTGTTTGCTGGCGTTCCAGGGCATAAGCGTGCAGAGTCGATCAATGTGGCGTCGACGGCACCGCCGGCGATTGCACCGCGGTTGACAAAGGCCGCGGCGTTACGATTGGGGCTTGAACAGCCTGCGACGCCGCCAGGGAAGAAGCGCATGTCTATTTCTGGGCCGCTCCTCAAGAGTGTAGGGGGGGCGAACAGTGGTGTTAAGCCCGGCAGTCCGGCCACCCCCCAGAAGGGCCCGGTGACGAGTGCAAACGAAGCCGATGGTGAAGAAACGGAGACGGAATCCACGAAGAAGAAGAATATATTTGAGGGTGTGCCTGGTCACAAACGCCGTGAGAGTATTTCAGTTTCGAGCACGAAGTCGCCGACTATCGTTCCTCGCCTCAACAAAAGTGCTGCCTTGAGGAAGGAGGGTGGTCCTCCGCCGAGCAGTTTCATGTGTAGGTGACTTTTTTGAACCCTTGCTCATGTTACTAAGATGTTCGGTAGTCCGTTTGCCTACGGAACCAAAGACGCCTGGCTCAGGGGGTCATTCTCGTAGTTCCTCTGCTCTGAGTGCATATCATGATAGCAGCGATTTGTCGTGGTGGCGTCCCAGGTCTGCAGTACCCCCGCGTTCGGCCTCTCGTACCTCCAATGCCGGCGCTCCCAATGTACTTCAGAAGACCACTAGCTACTCGTCCCAGACTTCGAGCAGTGGTACTGGCACTGGCCCAGTCAGTACGGCAAGCACGACATCCAATGAGACCGATGAGGCGCCGAACGATGCCACATCCCCAACAAAGAAATTACGTCGTCCTAGCAGTTTACAAGCACCCACGATCGCGCCTCGGGCGAATAAGAGTGCGTTACTACGTATGCAGAAGCAAGCAGCGGACGCCGCGAAGCCGAAGAGTCCCTGGGCGAACGCGTCGAAACGCTGATAACGGATCTCAAGTGACATAAACAAGAATGTGCTTTTCCTTTTTCCTTCTTATGTATGCTTTATCTACTAACAGGTCGACTCGTCGGCTCGCCTTGAAACCCTTGAAACGCGATTCCTATCGTTTAAAGGCCTTTATATCTTACGCGATTTCTGGGTGGCAAAGAACATGTGTCTTTTTTCTCAGGTGATTACATCTATGCAGTTATCTCTACTTCGGTATATCCTTTTTCTTTTACTTCTCCCGTGCGGATTTATACCGTGGTGGAAGTGCAAGACCTCCGCTGGACACGGGTCTATTGAGTACAGTATTAGTCTACATGTCCATACGAAATGTACATCGCCTAAATCATTTCCATTTTTAGTACGTGCTATTTGATCACGTGCGCGGCATTGTAAGCATGCCCCGCCTTCGTTTGTCGACGTCCTTGACGTTGCCCTCATTGCCACTGATATCGCTGAGACGCATCTGCTCATCGTTCGGCACGATGTTCTCGAGCACCCGCCCGACTTCCCGCCGTATTCCGTCCCTCATACGTTCGCTCACCACCGACTCAGTCCCTCACACGCCTAACGCCCCGCCTCCGCCGCCCATCTTGGACGGCGTCAAGCCTCGTCCGTCCCGTCTTCATCCACGCCCGCGCCCTGTTTCTAGAGGCCAGCTTCAGGCTCTACCTGACCTCCCGCCCTCGTTTGGACGGAACCAGCTACTTCCTGTCCCGAACTCAACCCGAGCGCTTCTAGAAGACATAGTGAACTCGTTCGAGGCCCCCATTCGCTATGCATTTGCATACGGCTCGGGCGTATTCGAGCAAGCTGGTTACGACGAGCCCGCGGATGGAAAGCCGAAGGGAACCGATGGGCCCATGCTGGATTTCGTGTTTGCGGTGACTCATCCGGATCATTGGCACTCGATCAATATGCATCAGTACCCTGGTCATTATCCGTTGCATGCACGTGCACTTGGGTCGAGTTTCGTGTCCAATGTGCAGGCGTTTGGTCCTGGGCTGTGGTTCAACACATATGTGCCCATGCGTGGGGTGGTGAGTAAGGGCATGTGCCTGCTTGGTTTCGTCGATGGATGCGTTTTATTGACGGTCGTGCGTGTTAGATGATCAAGTATGGCGTGACGACAGTCGATACGCTGTGCGCTGACTTATTGAACTGGCGTACGCTTTATCTTGCCGGGCGGATGCACAAGCCAATCCGGATCATCAGAGACGACGCGCGGGTTCGGTTGACGCAACAAGTCAACTTGGCCTCTGCTCTTCGTACTGCCCTTTTGACGCTCCCTGCTCAGTTCACGCAACGTGAACTCTTCGTCGCGGTCGCCAGCATTAGCTACTCGGGAGATCCCCGAATGGTGCTCCCGGCCGAGAACCGGGGCAAAGTGGCGAACATGGTCGACAGACAGGAGGCGCAATTCCGCGAACTTTATTGGCGACTAGCGCAAGGACTGCCTGGTGTACGTTGGCGCATGGACTCGCAGATGATCGAACAAGATGCGAGCCCGCATGCGCGCGCCGCGCATCTGAAGAAGTTGCCCGTGGAGTTATTGACGCGGGTACATTCACGCGCTCAAGGGCGTGGGCCTCCGAGGGAGGCTGACGAATGCGCTTATTGGTTGCGTGTCGCCGGCGACACGGCGCTGCCGTCGATATTGCGTTCAGGTGCGTTTATTGTGTACATGTCGACCACCTTGGCTTGACGATTGGCAATGCCACAACGTAGAGATGGGCAACATCGTGCGATACCCGGCTACTGTGCAGTCGGTCAAGGGCATCGTGAGCGCAGGATTGATGAAGAGTGCGCACTATACCGCGGCCAAGGTTCGGAAGTACTGGAAAGGCTCGGCGACGAAAGTCCCAGACGAGTCTTCGTAATCCCTGCATACCACTGTCCCGTGCCTTGGTTAATTTACCCCATGTGCGACATGTTGGCATTTCCCCCACTCCTTGCATTATCGACATATAACCTGTCTCTCGTTCCCGACTCGCAACCACTACTACATCACACCAGTTGTAGCGCTACGGTACTAACCAAGTATATTGAATTCGGATGTAATTTATTCCTTGGACTCCGTTGCGAGTTGATTAGGTTTGACGCGTCTCCAAAGGTGGACAATGCAAGTCACGTTCAATTCACGAGGCCTACGCGTCCACTTGTGCCAAGCCTTTGCTTGTGTTGCATTGTGCTTTTGTGCCCTTTATAGGTTTGGACCCTTACCGGATGACTGGCGAAGATCGAACTTGAACGCGTTGCAAACGTGTCCAAACCCACCAAGTCCCATTCATTCCAGATTTTTTCCTATCGAACCATCGCGCTTGTTGTTTAGCCTCTACACCCTACCTACATCATCTGAACGATCCTCACCACGATGCGACGTGGATTTCTGAACACGCCTCGGGCAAAGAGGATGATCAACGAAGTATACGCGCCTCAGTCTCCCCCTGGGCCCGGGTTATCGCCTCAAGAGAGCCCCTCTCCTCACGGTACGCAAGATAGGGGCGGCGAGGAAGTTGTAGCTGCTGAAGATGGAATGGACGTGGAGACGGGGGATCTGTAAGTTCTGCCACTCGCGATTGCATTCGTCGTCGGTGATTCTGACGGTGTCGCCGGTGTAGGTCCAGCGCAGAGACTCGCGCTACCGAGGATGAGGCAGAACTGCCCTCGCTCGATGATAATAATGGGTACATCACACCCCCACTCGAACCCTATATATCCTCAGTTCCTCACATGCTTTTGCGACAGTGCTAAAGCCAAGCCACCGTCACAAGATCTCAAGGGAAAGTCCAAGGAGATACCCATGGAAATGCGTGACAATCCGTCGTTCGAGGATATCGTGTAGGCCATACCCCAATGTATGCAACCACATACGCCCCCACTCATCGCCCTTTACTTCAGTGCTTCTGGTTTTATTCCGCCTAGGCCACTCCCTCGGCGCCCGGGTTGGGGCCGTGACCCTGAGGAGGACTTTTTCCACACGGTCCCTCGATCGCATGGTGGCCCTGACGTCAAACGCGCCATATTCCGCCTATGGCCGCGCGATCCGAACGGCAAGCCTATCATGCCGAGTGAACAACCTAAGGGCACGCTGTCGCCCGATGGTTACCCCTGGGGTGCCACGCTATACGATTTATACTCTGTCCGCAGGATTCCCAGCATCTCCAACTTCACAACGATGATGACTGGGAGCGCGATTATGGAAGCGGTGCAGGAACTAGGGGAGTTGGATGCAGCCGCTGCTGAGATTGAGTGGACAAAGACGGAGGGCAAGCCGAGAGTGGAAGGTGTCGCGAACACGGGGATGTTGATCGAACGTGCAGAGCAGAGAGTGGGGCTGAGTGCGCAGAAGGAACAGGCCCTGGAAGACGATAACGGAAATGACGAGGACCGCGAGGAAGAGGATGGGAAGGTTTCAGGACATGTTGATGGGGCGGAGGATAAGAGCAAGATCAAGCACGACGATGACATGGACGTAGACTCTGCCTCCATTCCACCTTCAACAACGATACCCATCACGTCGCCTTTCCATCCAAGTCACTACCCTAAACCATGGCCCTTTATTCCGTTTGAAAACCCCTTATCTATCCTTCTCCAAGAGCGTATCCCGTTATATCTGCTACCTCAAACACTGTACGTCCATGATCCATTCAACTTACTCTCTGCCCGCGAAAAAACATTCCACCGCACCTCGTGGTCGTCCAGACCAGACGTCATACGAACGTACAGTCTTAATCTTACTGAAGCTATGCGCAACGAGGTCAAAGAAGCGAGACGAAAAGCTGAGAAGTTGGAAGAATTCAGAGCTCGCACACTGATCATCCTGAGGTACAAGCGAACGAAGGAACAGATCAAGAACTACGAGCCTGTGATTGAGGTTCCGCTCCCTCCTTATCCACGTCGTATGACGAAAGTCGAGGAAGGCCATTTGTACATCTCTCCTGCCACCTGGGTCGGACGGGGAAACCACTCTGTCATATACAAAGGCGAATGGGAGCTGCCACGCGATCTCTTCACAAGACCAAAAATTTGTCGAAAATGCTTCAAGGAGAGTGCGGAGAAAGAAGTACAGCGATTAAAACATATGGGACGGTGGGAGAAGCTGCTGAAAGCGGCTTCATGGGGCCCCAAAGGTTTCACAGGGCGTCGACCAACGAAAGCAGAACTGGCTGAAGTCAATGACCCGGTTAACCTTGAAACGGATGGGGAGATCATCGAACGGGAGATCATTTGCATCGTTCCGCCTGATGCGCATCCATCGGAAATCTTTAAAACCGTCGAAGAAGTCGACATGTGGGATGTGTTCAGGAAACAGAAGAATGCAAACACCTGGATCGTCAACCTTGTAGACCCCGGGAATGAGGACGAGTCATTGAAAATCCCTGATGCCCCCATCATTCGCATCAACCCACCATTCTCGCACGAAAGCCAAACGACCTGCACTCACGATCCGCACCGTGTTGCTACCCCACGCACAGCCAGGTTTACTGTCGTCGCAAAACTCTCTATTGAGGATGATCCGCATCTTGCGAGGGAGGCGGGCAACTATCAACAGTTCCCCGAACACTTTTTTCATCATTACAATGGATATACCATCATTAGCCAACTGCACGCCGTCGTGCCGGTCCATGCTGTCGTACCGCAATTTTACGGCTACTACACGCCAGAGGATAAGAAGAAGCGGCAAACAGGGAAAGAGTACCTCAGCCCGATTCTTCTCCTCGAACACTGTGGTATGCCCATTGACCCCGAGAAGCTCTCCGACGCAGACCAAGATGAATGCGCGAGTTTGTTCCTACGCTTCCAACGCGCCAAATGGCTCCACGAGTCCATCGGGTCGCGCAACCTGCTCGTCCAATACGGGAAACCGACCGAGTCCCCGCTCCAGAGGGAAGCCAAGCCCGAACCGAGTTTCCGACTGATCGATTTTGGGCGGTCGAGAAAGTACAACACGGCGGAGGAGAAGCGGGCGGAGGAGCTCGACGTGTTGCGGATGTTCCAGAACTTGCGCAGCAAAATGAGCGTCACGTTTTCGTTGTGATGGGCCGGTATGGACGGGGTCGGCTGCGTTACATTACATGCAATGCCTTGACTTTGACCGTCACGGAGACGGATCGTATGTTCTTGTTTTTTGGACGTTTTCGTGTATTCAATGCAGCACGTACCTGTTGGCGAGTGTGAATCACGAATGAAATCATTGCAGGGAAAGAAAGGGTGTGTGGCGATTCCGAAAGGGAGAGGCATCGCCCATCGCTGCTCTTCGACCTGGTGCATATGTACACTCGGTTTCGACCACCGTGAGGGGGGATTTCAAGGAATGGGTTCCGACCACTACAGTACTTTGTACTTGCCTCGCATCCCCGGATGTTGTCGTGACACTTGTCACTGCATAAAGGAAATGCCGAATTGCATCCTGTGGTCGTAGGAGGAGCAGGTTCTAGAGATTGACCTGAATCGCAGAGCACCTTCGTCTGGCATCGACGGCGGCGTATGTAAAGGCTTGTGGAGATACTCGCATGGTGGATCGTCACGCGGAGTTGCAACCGTGTTATGCCACTAGTGGCCATAGCATTGATAGATGATGGTACCCGAAATCGCCTACATCATAGCTCTAACGTGTCCCTCTCACCTCTACACCTTCAATGTCTGATAGCCATGATGAGGGCGTTGATGACGCTTGTGACTAGTGCTTGACACCGTGGTCTTTGGCGCCCGCGTCGTGATTTCGAAAGCACCTTGCCACGCAATGTGTTCGTTCTAGCTGCAAAGAAATTTCACTGATAAATCTACAGTTTACCTAATATGGTGAACAAGGAGATAAACAAACCGAGGCAACTCCCAGCTGGGAATGTCCGTCACCTCCATCAACCCGTCAACATATTCTGAACCGTATCCCATCTCTCGTCCAGGCCGTGATGTTGAATGTACTTCAGACTGGGTAATAGGGATTTCAAACACGATGCCAAGATGCCAATACCAGCATCTGCAATGGGTGAATTCCCGACGTGCAGCTTCGTGATGCGTTTATTTGGCACGCCCCATGCCTCCACTACATCTCCCAAGTACGTTACCGGACTTGACAAGCTTGGATCCCCAGGTTTGTAATCTCCAAGCCGTTCCCGACGCACCTCGCTAGAAGTAAACAGGATTTGTGTCTCCGAGTGGGGGGGGAAAAGCCTTCCGTCGAACGGAATACAGAGTGTCTCCAAATAATGGCAATATGTCACCACGCCGATCACTGCGATCACGGTAGCCACTGGATAGGGCCTGGTCACTGACGACAGCTTTGCTGTGCCAATTTTCAAGTATCGCAAGTACGGCAACGACTGTGCCATCCGCGTATACTCGGCATCGTTCAACTGTGACGTACAAAATACGTCCATGTCCAGCTCGCGTAACGACGAAAATTGGACGAGTGCTGGAAGGAAGGTTGACCTGAGCTTCGGGATCTCCGACAAGCGGGTCCTAACGAAGACAGATCTCGGTTGGATTGTAAGACGCTGCAAACGAGATGCGTCGAGACAGACGGGAAGGAGATGGAACAACGTTTCGATCTCCGCTTCATTGACATGGTTCATACCGATGAAGAGACGGCAAGTGGTAGGGCTCCCATGAATATTTTGTAGGTAACGCGTACACAGGGTAGTGTCCCATGGGCTGAGCAACAATTCCTGAACCGTATCGGGGATCCTGCCGACATATATTGGTGAGGAAGTGGTGATTTCGATCCCGAGGGTATGAAGGGTGCGTTGAGAAGCGAGTTTATCCATGTCAGATTGTGAAATGGCACATGATCGTAGACTCCGTAGCTTCTTCCACTGACTTGCCATTTCACCTACTTGCCGAGAAGGATCATAGTTCCAAGCGTAGCTGAAGAAAACGGTAAATGAAGTGACGTTTGGACAGAGATTGGGTAGATCAGCGAGTATGGCCAATTCAGATGCGGGGGGGACTTGGGAACGGATGCAAGAGAGCGTAATGGTAGTCACTGCGGGACTAGCGAAATATTTAAACAGTGGAACGCCGGAATCATCGAGATTCAAAAATGTAGTCTCTCTCCAGTCGAACTCGGTGAGGTTGGGAAAGATGGCAAGATGATCTTTAGGATAGCGTTCGAGGGAAGCGGTAAATGTTTGTTTTACCAAAGCAGGCACTCGCGCCTCGCGTCCCCGTATCTGGATGGCACGGATGCGTTCTGCGTACTTGCGGAACGACAGCCAATCTGTCTCGTCCATGGAAACCTGGGAAATCGAATCGATGGACTTCAGTAGACCCAGATAAGGTGGACAAACGACGAACCTCGGGTTTCGGACAGATCGCGATCAACGGGTCGATACTGTTGAGAACCCGCCAAAGAATATCCAACGCTACCGCATTGAACGACCGACACGTCCTGACGAGCGATCCCAGTGTTTTCCTGCCGTCACCGCCCCGACGCACGTCCGCATCCGGGTCAACTGTGTCTTCCTCTGCATCTCCTCTACGCGACTCCTCGTCCCACAGACAGATAAACTCGAAGATAAGGCGCAGGATTTCTGAAACGAAGAGGCAACGATGTACGGGATTCTCTGCGGTATCATGGCTCTGACTAGCCTCGAAGCACTGCTTCGGAGATGCCATGGAAGTTTGATGAAAGTCCGACAGACTGGATCCTAGTTCGTGCTCGCTGACGAGCACAAGGTCGAATTTCCAGGTCTGTGTGTGGGCCGATGATGGTCACTGTCGTTCTGGGAAAGCTATGGTGGTTTCATAGGCGCCGCCTCCGCGCGCTAAAAGTGTGCCATCAACCTATGTGTGGACAGGCCGGATCTCATTTCACTATTCACCGGATGTGCTTTGCTGTCATCCCCATCGCTTCTGTCACATCAAAGTCCTGTACAAGTTTCCATAGAGCAACGTTGACACCGGTCCCATCATTAATAAGAGTACATAGTAGATCTGCAAGTGTGGTTTCCCAAGTCATTTGAAACTCCGACGTACATACGCGTCCTGCTCATCGTCTGCATCGTCGACCAACTCACATCTACCATGTCTGTCGCCCTCACAGACAGCCAAACCCTCCTCGCCTTCAAAGCCGGACGGTCCTTTAGGCGTGCCGAGACCAATTTTGTTGACGCCGATCCTACGAAAGGCGCGATCGTGCTCTCCAACAGCGACGATGGTCTCTTGCGCTTCATGTGGAAAGAACGCGCAACGGGGAGTCTTGGAGAAGACTTGATCCTCCTCCCTGGCGATGCAACGTTTCAAAAGGTGACGCAGGCCCCGGGTGGGAGAACGTATGTCCTTCGGTTCGAGAGTTCGGGCCAAAGGCATTTTGTGAGTCGCCCTGACCTCAACTCGATACATACTTTGACGGAGATGTAGTTCTGGATGCAGGTGATTCCGCTTTCAACGAAGCGCGCGTGATGAGGAGTGATCTGACGGGCCCTTTTAGGATGCATCGTCTCGTCGGGATGATGAGTTCGTACATAATCTCAATGGATTACTCGCGGATCCAAATATCATTCCTGTCTGGGACTCGAGGACAGCCGAGTCCCATGCGTCCACGTCGACGCAGGGCGCATCTACCTCGCAGGCACCCACCGCGCCGTACGTCGCACATTGTCCTTAGCCAGCTCACGTGATCTTACTCCTTCTCCCCGCAGGTCTGGCAATACGCCGGTGACACTCCCTCCAGGGACGACGCCCGAACAGCTTGCACGCCTTCGAGCACTCGTTACCTCCATGGGAGCCAGCGCCGACCCCAACCCAGGTCCGTTGCATCATCTCCCATCTCTCACCTCAACTTACCATTCCTCCAATACCAGATAATGAAATCTCCCTGACAGACATCCTTACACCCTCCAATCTCCTCCCACTCTTCACCTCCCATCCCGAACTTCTGTCTTCCCTTTTCCCTCACCTCCCTCCCGACCTGTTACCCTCGGGCAACGCGTCGTTGACACCCCACCAAACAGCCCAACTCACCGAAAGTCTCCAGCGTACGATAAACTCACCTCCGTTCCGCGTGGCAGTCGCTCAGCTCGACAGGGCACTCAGGACAGGCGCGTTGGGAGGGTTCGTCAGGAGTCTTGGGCTACCAGAGAGCGCAGGTACGGGAGTTGACGCATTTTTGCGAGCGATTGGGGAGCAGGCTAGGGAACGACAAGGGGGAAGTGGACAAGAAGATAGAATGGAAGAGGACTAGATGTCTTTTGCCAATTTCGGGCGCCACTGTGACTCCCTGTACGCATACCTCGACGAACAATCTGTTACAGTGGGAAAAGAAAACTACATAGATTATTAGCGAAAATGATGCGTGTGCAGGTAAACAGAGCATATGTATGGCGATACAGAACGGTAAGATGTGAAGTGACCACCATGGAAATTATGTCGGAAGGTCGCATTCCACTGAGAGCGCAACGCGTCGAGTTCCCCGACATGCGTCGTAAATGTTAGTGACCGCGTTCTGTCAACCAGCGGAGGACAATGTCCCTGAAGAAGTTGGGTCAATCACACCCGCCACCCACATTGCACCGGAGCTCACAGATTATGTTGGCTTCGCATCGAGCACTGATGACTGTTGGTGAGTAATATTTAACTCGAGTATCAACGGGTTTGCGCACAGAATAACACTGAATGAATGTAAACCCCGAGATCATCCAGGGAGGGTTGCAAACACTCACCGAAACAGGACGGTTCTGAATTTTATCCAGTTGGCTATGCACAAGTGAGCCAACGCAGAAAAAGTCCTCCAACCCGAAAAGCGGACTTACAGCTCGCGAATGAGATCTTTTACACTCGCATGATCCGGGAGGTCATTTTTATTCCCAAGCTGGATTGGTCGAACGACGTGCAACAGTCGAGATGAGTCAGCATGAGGCGTAAAGGGTGCGGGCAAGACAGAATTGGACAACGGATACGCACGACAAGCAATGGGACGCCAACGAGACTGGGCTGTGAAAGTAATTGGTGAAGCTCGAAGCGAACCGTGTGGAACTTGTCTTTCTACACGTTTGCAGCGTCAGCCAATCATCGCTTGGGTTGTTCATTGTACCTGGATACGCACGTCCGCAGAATCTACGACGAATCTTCACCGACGATGAGTTTGCCTTTCCATGACACAGAACAAGAAGGGGTTGGATTCCAGAGCCAAAACAAGCGGGACACGAGATGAGAGGAACGAAAACGTACACAACTGCATCAACGCCATTACAATACCTCTCCCACATGGAACGGAATTTGGGTTGACCTGCGACGTCCCAGATCTTGAGTGTCACCGCGCCTTTGCGAACTTTGCGATAATTGAAAGCGACAGTTGGCACGACATCCTCCGACCACTATCGTTCATTATCACGCGATTAGGTATGGTGAATGGTAGCGGTAGACGCAACTTGTCCGGACCCTATGACGTTCACGAACGACGTCTTTCCCGATGCCTGCATGCATTTAAAACAAACGTTCGGTCGCCCCTACGCCTGCATATACACAGAGAAACGTACCTGTAATCCCACCACCGAAACCTCGGCTGATTTGGCAAAGAAGATACTAGGAACCGCATCCCCATCAGTATACCGCCTACTATACTTCAATTGTTGATCATCTAGTCCGTGGGTGCTCACCTACTGAACCACAGGAGAACGGAGGAGAAGAACGTCATTGTCCGTGGTCAACCTCGCACTCAGTGACGGTATACTTCACAGGGAAAGATGCCGACGGCATCTGTGATATGTTGAGAGTCAGCGCCGCGGAGATCCAAAGCGTACTTGACATTCGTGTTCGCGTCGTGTCGTGCAAGTAAGACCGACACTAACTTCTCCGGACCCGCAGTGCTCTGGTTCTTAATGAGTCTTCATTGTCATCATCTCGAGAATGGGACAACGGGGTATATTTGATCCCCACTTCCCTAGGAACTCCTAGGGCAGCCATGCTCATGTGGATTCTCCACTCATCCAGCTTGCAAGAAAAGGCCAATGTCGGTGAGTGTTTCAAGTTAATATTCTCACAACACGAGCATGTTTGGTACCCACAATACATTCGTATGAGGCATGTAAGCTGTAGAATCATTCAGGACACATTTCTGGGTTGGAACACAATTACTGACAAGCCCACAGGGTTACCTCCTACGAGAACGTCTATGGCGTGATTAATATTGCTGTGTCATACAAGTAAGGGTCAGTAGTAGACATGATCTTCACTGTGCCATTTATAATGCTGCTTCTCCCGATGAGCGCGTAGGTTGAAGTGGTCGATATGATTAGTGTCGAACTGGTTTCATACCATACGTCAGCGAGCACACCGTCTTTAAGTTCACACTGGCAATGATGTAGTTACAACGCTATTTTTCCGCTCTGATGATATTTGAATGAAGGGTGTTCCAACAGTGTCAGCTGCGTGCCTCGACAGGACAGGGGTTAATTGGCCAAATATGTAAAATCGTTCGACTCCACGTGCTCGAGAAAATGCAAAAATGAAAGTGACGCGACAGAAAGTTGACCTGCAAACATGTCGACCCAGTCCAAAGACGTCTACCTCGTCATCGGTGGGAGTGGTTTCGTCGGTAGACACATTGTCGAACATCTCGTCGCTCGTGGGGACGTCGTCTCTGTCTTTGACGTCGTCCAGAGACACCACGACGTTCCCTTTTATTCGGGCGACATCACCAGCGAGCAGAGCGTCCTTGATGCTATTCGCAAGGTGAGTTTTCATGGTGCCGCTTCAATGTGATGAGTGTATGAATGACGAGCTACCCACGTAGTCTGGCGCGACGTGCATTATACACACCGCCTCGCCTCAGCACGGTGCCAAAGACCCCTCGATTTACTTTAAAGTCAACGTCGACGGCACCCAGGCGGTGATAAACGCAGCTGTCGCTGCCGGTGTCCGAAAATTGGTTTACACGAGCTCAGCAGGTGTCGTGTTTGACGGTCAAGACGTTGTCAACCTTGACGAACGTGCACCCTATCCGGAGAAACCGTTCGATGCTTACAACGAGTCTAAAGCGAAAGGCGAGGCGCTCGTCCTCGAGGCCAACGGCAAAGGTGGTCTTCTGACTGTCGCACTGCGACCCGCTGGCATTTTCGGGTAAGCATTGACTACACCTCTCTATCTCATCGAGTGCTCATTGGAAACACTACTCATTTCCAGTCCCGGAGACCGCCAGATGATGGTGGGCCTCTACCAAGCCTACCAGCGCGGCCAGACCCATTTCCAAGTCGGGGACAACGACAACCTCTTCGACTACACTTACGTCGGTAACCTTGCCCATGCACACCTCCTCGCAGCTGACAAACTCGTCGACCCCACGGAGAGTGTCTCGGAAGATTCTGCTTCGGACACCACTCTGGTCGACTCGGCCCTCCGTTCGTCTCTTCACAAGGCACTTCCGCCCGTTTCCGCCACAATCGGCTTTCGACGCGTCCCTACCTGTAAGGCACGCCCCCTCGGTCCCTACCTCACACCTCCTCCCGACGCTACCGCCATCGAAGCCGCGTACAATGCACCTCACGACACCTCCCAACTAACCCACGCCATCGTCCGAAACCGTTTCGACCAGTTCTCAGAAAACGCTCTCGACGTCGCCCCAACCAACCCCCTCCAAGTTGCCGGTCAGGTCTTTTTCATCACCAACGGCGAACCCGTGTACTTTTGGGACTTTATGCGTGTCATCTGGCTGGCGCTCGATCCGCCAACGGAAGAAGGGAGGAAGAGAGCGCAAAGGACTCCGTGGGTGATCCCGAGGTCGTTTGGGATGGTATTGGGATATTTATCAGAGACGTGGGCCGCGTTGATTGGGAAGGAAGCGGGGTTCACACGATACCGGGTAGGATATAGTTGCGCGACGCGTTATCACAACATTGAAAAGGCACGACGGGTGCTCGGGTACGAGCCCAAGGTGGGGCTCGAGGAGGGTGTACGGCGGATGGTCGAGGTACGCTTTGTGTGCACGTGTGTGTTGGGTGTCGTACTGACAACGCGGTCGGCTGCAGTGGTTCAAGGTGGAGAATGGTCTTGCGTAGATCAGATGGGGATGCGTCTCTTTCGGGACATACGGTGCAACCGGAACTTATGGACATATGTTCACAGTCACATACTTATACTTCCTTCACTCATTTCACGTCTTGTCGTATCTTACAAATTGATTCTGTAGTGCCCCCCCCCCCCCCCCCACACACAAGGGGATCCGGGCAAAGTAGATGATGCGCAGCAGTTCCCGTCATGGTCTCCCGTTGCCGAACTGGACAGGGGTGCTCTGTGGCGACCGCAGCCGCTTCCCAAAACTGGTACATAGTCTAAACTGTGTCTGGGCCATGAGAAGTTTTTTTTTTTTTTTGGGTTCCTGCCCAGAGGCATAGCATGTCCAGCACCGATTTGACTTCTTCCGTAAAGATACGCGAATTTTGCCCATGGGTCAGGTTCTCTGAATGGAGCCCTTCTCTCACAACACATTTCAGGCATACCTATCCCCGAGGGTTTACCGAGCGTTGTCAATGTGCTGTGCGGACCGCCGATTCCCATGGTAGTGCGCGCGATCAATCAAGGGACGGCACGCGCCACTGCACCACCAAATACTACGTCACTACATGCTCTCTTTGCGTATCATATATCTATATCATCGATGTCTTCCTCGACGCGAAAGTGATCGGTAACGTCGAAAAAAAAAAAACGACTAGCAAACATCTACATCTACCAAAGTCTCCTGAGAGCAGAGTCTGGCACGTTCAGGGTCGGCCGCATCATACAATTACAAATTATGCAAATGTGTACTACCTCCGACTGCATGATATGAACATTGCGAGACTTCCTACATACATACGCGCGCGAATCGCGGTATGTCGGCTTCTTGTCGTCGGACGTACTGATGCGGGGTGTGTGGGGTACACTCATAGAGCCCCCCGACCATCAGATACGACAATGCGTTTCAAAGCAGACAGATCTGAATGTGAACGCGTCGCGGTAACGTTGCGTCGGCTATCAACAGCAATTGACCAACAGAGCACACGCGCCGGCGCGCACGGTTTACACCTGCTCAGACAAGCCCTCCTTGTTCGGCTCGCTGTCCGTCTGTAAGCAGGCCAGAAATAATAATAATGGATAAGTTGTGCACATCCAATATTTCAACAAGATGGAAACGAACCCGCGACTGCGATGACCCTGTGGACACTTGTGCGTATTCGTTCTGTGCCACAGTAAAAACTGCGTCAACGAATGCAAACAAGCAGAAAAATAAGAAACGTACCCCGTGTTCATCCTGGTACGTCTTCCTTGACTCCAGTCCTGTACCCTCACTCTCAGTGTCGGTGGGTCTGGTGGTGAGGTTGATGGATTGTGTCCTCTACGGCCCATCCCCAATACATCATTCAACAGGCATAAAACGTTTCTGCGGGTGAATGGACGCACAGCTTTCACATTACCGACATTGATTCGGACTGAGTTGGCCGATTGCCCATTAGGGGAGCCTCTGTGATCCGTAAGGGGAGCTTCCTCATTGACACCCCGACCGTGTTTCACATCGCGTGAGTTGAGGCTGCGTTCGTCATGTCAGCGTTTAGACGCGCAAACAGCCACCAAGGACGTACTATCCAAGTAAGGAATTGACATAAACTAGCACGATCGTCAGCATAAGTAGCCTGGCAAGACAAAATCACCTACACTTGCTCGCGGTCATTTGCAAAGGTATCCAAAGCTGTCTCGATGGAGCTGCTATGAACTAAGAGACTGTCAGGGTTCAGCTCATCGAGAGTAGAACTGACACCCACAACGCAAAAGTACGCTATTTGAATAACACTGGTTGAATAACGATTTCTTCGTGAGTTACCCAGTATCAGGATCACAAGGACACGTACATAAATGCCAACCCTCGACAAACGAGTACTGTGACGACAGTCGGTAAGAACCCGTTGGGTCTACGGGACATATCAGGCAAAATGAGCTGTCCAACCGAAATGTGAAGAGTCAATATATGAAAACTCACACCACCATTTCCGGGTATCTCGCTCGACGTAGCGAGTAACACGTCGTGGCAAATATGATCATGTCCGCCATCACTCCCGTAACTTGGCTTGTTGCAACAGTGACCTGTGATACCAACGCGAATATTAAGGTCAGGTGTTCCGAGCTCGCGAGGAAACCTGGAAGAAGCAAACGAACCTCCATCGGCAGGGTACCGAATGCCGAGAGTCTGCGCTGTGCAAGCCTGATAACATCACCGCACGTCAGCAATGTGTAAGTGGTGAGGCGACGACTTATCACCGACATTTGCCCGGTCGCAGCTATGTTGGAGAGTGGCCAAAAGGGTCAGCACACAGCAGGAGTTGTAGGTATTATTTCAGGAACTTACTCAATCCAAAGACTTTGGGCATCCTCTCACGTCAAGCAAAGTTGAGAACAATAAATGAAATGATGGCGTACCCAGCGCGACGAACGACAAAAATATCTTTGGTATCAAGTCAAACGATCGGTGGGCACGGACAGGCACAAGACATACCAATACCACTATCACCACCCTGGATCCTCCAGTGACTACAATGAAAATGGTCAGTGCTTAGCGTGAGCTTGTGGTCGAGAAAGTATTGGCTTGCCAAACACACCTTGGAACGCACGATGCGCAAAGTAGCTACAACCAGACAAGTTAACTCGGCGACAGACCAGGTAAGTGGCCATATCACTCACAGGCGTGGAATAAACGTGAGAAGGACCTAGGCCGGTGAATGTTCCGTCGATAAGAAGTCTATTCTAGAGACTGGGATTACACACCGAGAACATGTATTGAACCTTGAGACAGATTGGACGAAATTAGACTCGGATGAATGGCGAGAAGACCTCATACTCACGCAAAAAGTGCTAGAAGAATACGTGAGCATGTTGCACGGAGCGCCGAGGGGTTGTATACTTACGTAGTTGCGTATAAGACATCCAGGTTGACGTTAAACAGCACAATCAGATAATAATATAGCCTAGAAATTTCGTGAGAATCGGCCAGGTGAGTGTGAGAGGAGCGTACACTTCAGAGACTGCACGAATACGGTAAGACAGCTGTTTGGAAGACATATTGGAAGACCTACCGAGAGCTGATGTTGCTGTATCCAGGATACTGGAGCGGTTGAGGAAATGCAAAATGGCGTGGTAGTGATCCTACTCACCAGACTGTCGCAACCTGAAGAAAGCAAAGTGAGTAGAAAGGGAAGAATAGGGGGGGAAGTACTACATACAAGGATTCTTATCCACTGGTGGTCCTTTGGGTACCGTGAGTAGTAAATGTAACTTTCTGCAGGCGTGAATTGCTTTCAGTAACTGGGGGAAAACGTGGGGTGCGAGTACATACGAAAGAAGGTGAGGCCATAGAACACAGTAGTGATGACGAACCCAATAAAGAGAACACCCAAGTTTTCGAGTTCTGCGGGCGAAGGGAGGGTGTAGGAAGGCGCAGAGCTCATTGTGGTCGCCTGGAGAAGTAGCGGGATGTGGACGACATGGTGTGTGAGCCTCTCGGCCAGGGTTATATCAGACTCTCAATTCAGTTCAGGCATCTCGTATATAGCCATATTCTATGTCACGATATAGTATATCCGTATCGGGACGCACATTTGTCACGCCAGTACGGTTATTTTTAAACCCCGCGAACATTCAGTGTGCAACAGAAAAAAGGGTCTATTGGACAATATCAAACGACTTTGCATAGGAGTGATTGGCGCGCGTGTTTAGTTCCTTGTCCAACAGGGTTATAATGGTATCAAAAGCACTAACTAATTATATTGCTCTTTCTCGCTTCCGATGGGAGCGTACTATCAGGGACCTGGCGACCAGTCCCAATACATCGTCCTGTGACCACCCAAGCTATTACATACGGTCCTAATTTGCACAGATAGGTCTTGTTAATTGGGTCTAAATTTATTTGCGCTAAACTAATATATTGAGCCAGCTCCTGTGTGCCCGGAGGCCCACCTGTGAGTGCACCCCGGCGTGACCGTACTTGTTGGCCGCGCCCAGCCAGTTATTGTTTTGTGGGCCATCCGACTGTTCGATATGACTGTCGCGGCCACCTTAACCAGTTATATGTCCTCATCCAGAGCGCCGTCTCGGGCAATCGAAACTCCGTCAGGAGTCGTCGTCATACTTAGCGAGGCGATGGAGTTAAGGTATCTCCACCCTTTCTGACTCACGTCGTCTTGCTAGGTACTTATCAGTAACCCTTCAAAACAGACTGCTCAGTCAGGAAGTGACGCCGCCCAAATATGCCGGAACCAGACACTAAATCAGGTCTCTTTTATTTCCGATAACGCATGTGTATTCACCAAGACTCTTCGTCGTCTGAGCCTTGCTGTTACCTGCTCTTCCTACAGTAGTACCAGCTAACCGTCCCACTGATGAAGAACCCAAAGATTTGTTTGTTTGTCGCGTGATCAACATCAAGGCAGAGAGCCAACATTCAAACAACGAATGTTGTGAGAAGATAATACCCGTATTTAAACTTCCCATATGATACTCTATTTCCCATCTCTCACTGCCCGAATTCGCTGGTAGGCATCACTGGAATCCAGGGGTACTGTGTCTCGAGAGTATCCATCCATCAGATTGAACCAGTAGTCATTTTCGTTTTCAAGCCGCGCGCGACCGTGAGTCGATTGCACTCTGGTCACAAAGCCCAGCCTGAAATGCGCGGAGATGATCAAGAAATTCAGGTAGAGAATCCGTGCCAATTCGTGACACATCCAGCCTCGAACTTCGGGTCATCACTGGCACGGAAGTCGCCATACTGGTTTCATCATCACGATCATCGTCATCCGAATCCACCTCCATCTCTCGTCGACGAACTTCTGCGATCATCGCAGCATCATACTCGAAAGTCTCGACCTTGGTACCGAGATTTTCTCGCCTCCCGGGGGGATCAAGGAGCTCGTTAATGGATGGTGACATGCTGAAGATGCGATTTTTATCCTTGAGAATCGCCACCATAAGAGTCCGTACGGTATGAGAATACACTCCTAGGAGTTACTGTATGGAGACCAACTGTACCATTGAAAGTAACGCAAGGCGTGGGCTTCCTGGTTCGGGTTGCCCCTCCGAACGAATGCCTTCGTCGGAGACAGTCAACATTTCATCTCTGCGGGTACGGAGCGAAGCAACCCCCGTTGTGGCAACGGTAACAATCGTGCGAGACGAGTGGAGCGAAAAATTCAAAGAACTACGTACGGTGGCAAGAGGAGATCCTTGGAATGGAAAATATCACCTTGGCGTCACTTCCCTTTGATCTTGCATGCCTCAGGCCTGGCAGGTGCATGTCAATGTCAATGCATTTGCGTGCCACAGGCCCACAGATAGGTAAAACGATGGAAGAACGCAGTCGAACGAGCCAAACCCTGGGCCTTATCCGCGGCGGGGCGAGATCTTCCAATGGCAAAATAGCAGCTACACCCGGCGGTGGGTCTTGGCAAAGACCTGTGAGTTCTCGATTCCTGAGACATCGTCATACCGGCAACGACGGGATTTCCTAATGCAGAAGTGGCTGTGCGCCAAGTTATCGCCTTCGTGACCGCAGCTTGTTCCACACACAACGACAAGGATCTCTGGCAATATTGTGCGTGTCGTTCTGCTCGGTCAAAGTGACGATCGTGACTGGGTTTCGTTATATGTTGCTTCTCCAGGCATGATACGATGGGCGGTATCAAGAATGTAAATGTGAGTAATGTGCCAAGCCCTCACTGAGACCCAGTTGCCGCGTCCTTTGTCCTTGCTCCATTTACCCGTGATTAGATGTTTCCTCATGGACTTCTTCTCGCCTTTTCTAGACGTTCTCTGCTGACGCAACCACCCCCCGCAAATCTCTTAACTCTCAGGTAACCGCTCGTCTTAGAACCACTCTCTTCTTGCCATTCTTGCCACTTGGGCCAATTCTTGTTTTCTTTCATCATGGTCGAGCCTACTTGTACCGTTCCACCCCATCCCCGCCCCCGCCGAACCAGTTGGTTGTGGCCTGGGCATCAGAAGTTGCCAAGCAGAGATCTTACTCAGCCTCCGCGAGATCCTGTGCTACCTTCCCCAAGGGAGGATTCCAAGGAGCCCTCATGTGATTCGCATCCGAGTGCGCCAAGTGCAGAGCCTGGCCCTCGCACTTCTTCGAGACCTAGCACCCCCAGACGGCTCTCTACGTCCTCTCTCTCCCAATTCCTTTCCTTTCAGTCCTCGCCACGCACCCCGATATCTTATGGTATTCAGCAGGTCTACCCATCACCTTCCACGTCCAATGGTGGCGCTGCGCAACCGGTCGTGCCAACACGGTCAGAGATCACCTCTCGTACGACTGGTTCCTTTGGAAAAATGGCATTTAATTCCATGATCGGTGGCCTCACTTCCCTCTCCCTCTCTCGCGCGAATACAAACGCCGACGAGAAAGAATCTCGCGGGCGCAGTTCCTTAAGAAACAAGCCACGTTCTTCTTCGTTTGGTTTCCCCACTACGTCAAAGGACAAAGAAAAAGACAGGGATTCTGCCTCTTTGGCTTCAAAGGAATCTGTACGTGCACGTTCGCAATCGCCTTTTACTCTTTCTCGCTTCCGTTCTCGTGACCGCGACCAATCGCCGGCGCCACTCCCGCTCGAGGAGTCGGACAGCGAATCGATCACTTATCGACGTTCACCCGCCGTCCGTCCCCGAAATGCATTCACAGACGATGGGGACTCGGGTTCGGAGTTTGCGGGTGAAGAGACCGAGGACGACGAGGACGACTGGAGCGATGAAGATGGCATACTCGATTCCGTCACGGAGCGCAACACAGAGCAAAATGCGCAGATCGCTGTCGTGGCAGGTATGGGCGAGGCCGATGCGGACGTCGACGTGGATGCCGCGATGGACCCCGATCCGTTGGGTGAAGGGGTCAACGTCGTTGTACCACCTGAACCATACTTCCCCTCTACCCTGAATCGACCGAGTTTTGGTTCTGTCCGAGGGAGGCGCGGTGCTCCGAAGAGAAGAAAATCAAAGCATCACGAGCTTCTCCCACATTCCACCTCGAGGCCGGTGTTCCAACGTGACCGGTGTACAATCACGGTCACACAAGGCCACCCCGAGTCTTCTGGAAGGAGGAAGATGAAATACGTCGTTGCGAGTGATCTCAGTGACGAAAGCAGATATGCCGTCGAGTGGGGTATTGGAACCGTGCTTCGTGATGGTGATGAACTGTACGCATCTCGAACTCATCCACATTTGATTACGTACCCCCATCACTTCTTACAGACTTATCGTTACCGTAGTGGAGAACGAGAACAAAGGTGTGTCTTATTACGTAGAAGGTGTTTTGTCGGGGTCTGATGATTGCCGCTAGTGGATCCACTCACTCCGAATCCCGCAGACCGAGCTACGAAGCTGCGTAGCCAACAGGAGGTATGTTGGTGTCCCCCTCGGCTTCCGATTGTGCTCCTTACCCGCCCCGCAGCGTCAAGGTCTCGCCTATATCCTCCTTCGTCAGGCGACATCACTCCTCCAGCGGACCAGATTACATGTCTCCGTCTCGTGTCAGGCTTGGCACGCGAAGAATGCCCGCCATATGCTTCTCGATATCGTCGATCACAATAAGCCGACCATGTTGATCGTCGGCTCCCGTGGCCTCGGCCGACTCAAAGGGTGCGCCTCTTCTTCCTAATGTTACTTGCTCATCCTCATGTAACGCCCATACCCCTAGTATCCTCCTCGGGTCGACATCGCACTATCTCATCCAGGTGTCATCCCACTTTTTCTTTTCAAGTGCTCATCGCTGACGTTCATTCCGTCTCTGCTTTCTTTTTCTATGCCATTGTTCCTTGTGTCTCGCTCAACGTCTTGCCTTGTTTTCATTTGTCTTGTTCGATGATGATTTCCGTGTCTCGGTATGCGCTTCGACACCCAGCGGTGTTCTGTACCTGTCATGGTCGCTCGCCGTCGTCTCAAACGACCCCCTAAACGGTCAGCACATCTCGCCAAACACCGTGTACATGTGTCGCTCGCGGAAGCGGGCATCGATCGAGTAGCCGCCAAGGTGGATCACGCCGTGGCGGTTATGCGTGACGAGATGCAACGGGAAGACCAGCGCAGAGGTGAAGAAAGCACACGTGGGATCGAAGAAGCCGGAGAAGCCGAGGTCGAGGAAGCCGAGGGCGAAGGCGAAGCGGATGTAGATGCGGACGCGGACAGTACGGAAGGCGATGGTTTTTTGGGCACCAAGACTAGTGGATAACATCCGATTCCGAAACGTCTGAATGTTGGATGCGGAACGTATTTACAAGGGAGGTGCGCGCCACTTGTATGTAAATGTGTCCTTTCTGGGGCACTGCAGGTGCAGGTCTTCTGTTGTTCACATACCACTGCGCTCGGCTTTCTTTTTTCTCTTTTCTTTATCGCTTCTTTTTGCATTGTACGTCGTAGACGAACAGGGTTTCGGTCTCTTGGGATCGCTGGTGCTGTAAATCTTCTACCTGTATTTGTACTCCCTGATGGCCTCGTCTTTCAATTCTTGTCCCACATATCTCAAATCTTAGCATGCAATATCTGCACCACCATAGCTCACGAAGCGTGGGTCTCGTTAGGATATCGAGTCATGCACAATAGATGTCATGGTATTCCCCGTGGGCCATTCGGCACCACTCAACATCAAACATTCATCCGTTTTCGTTAGTCTGGTGACCAGCCC
>JBBPUP010000083.1:34385-52788 GCA_038094735.1 Exsudoporus floridanus
AGAATGACCATAAGAGCACCAAAGAGAAAGTTGTCCACGTCGTCGCTGAGGACTGCGTCGATGATGCCAACTCTGTTGAGATAGGCAAGTTCGGCCTCTGCCTCGCCCGGAGCAACCCACCATTCGAAACCGAACGCGTCGATGATGTTCTTCATACCCTGTGTGAGCCAGTGTGCGTTTCCGCCGACACGCTTTCCACGCTTGATAGCAGGTCTGTTTGGACCGTCAAAGACGAAGAGTGGGAGCAAGGGCGATTGGAGTAGACGACAGCAGCGAAAGAAGAGGGTACGAAGTTCTGGATTCTCGCCCTCCCTACCATAGGCTGCATGGAAGAACCAGATGGATGCATCAATGCCTATGCGGAAACCACGTTGATAAGACGGGTTGGCATTGAAACCGTCCTCAACAGAAAGTTCAGTGAGCGAGCGAACTTGCCCAGCGGGGCGTAAAACCTGAGAAGATGGTATTTGTTAGTGAGTATAGAAGCAGCCGAGCTTTTATTACCTCCCACAAGCCAGCGACACCCATTCAAAACGAGTCGTTCCTCAACACCAAATGTTTCGCGACTATCAATAGCACGTGACTTTATTACAGTGGTCATATGACATTCATGTGACCACTACACATTAAATTATTCTTGCCACAACTTTGAACATCATCTACATGAGCATGCATGTACACATCATAGAGTTTGATCTCATAATTTTTTACACAACACATGTTTCACTCCCATTAGCAATGTTATGCAAAATGTACGCCTTCGTCATGGAAAGCAGATAACAGTCTATCATCACTGACATATCAGGAAACCTCGTCGCACAAATTCATAAGCAAACCACACACTTTAAAAGATCGTCTATCGTCATCTTCGCTGCTCTCTGTTCCCAGTACCCCGTCGAGTTTAAGACCTCTTCTACTTTAGTCTTCATACCAACGCTGTCGTCGACCATCTAAGCACGGGTGAGACGATCATGTCTAGTGCAGCATTTCTACACATCAGTTACCTTGTTCTGCAACGAACACCACGTTCGCCAGTTCTTTTCCAACATCTCCATGACACCCTTGGCCATAAATGTCGCGTGAACCGTCTTGTTTCTCCGGGAGAACACTATCCGACCAAGGCCGTCAAACTCTTCAAATTTGACCGGCGGTGGTGGATCGAGCGGTGCCATGCGCACCACAGACGACTCCACCAAGGGTGCTGGTCGGAAATTATTCTTCCCGACATGCATGAGCAGGTCTACTTTAGAATAGAGTTGGACATTCGCAGACAATCTTGACCATAGCTCTGTTCCGGGCTGAGCAACCAATCGAAGGGCGAACTCGCGCTGGAACATGAGAATGGCGATGCGGCATATCGGACGATGAGAAAGCAAGCGAAAGACAAGGGGCGACGAGATTTGGTAAGGTGTGTTCGATATGCAGACATCGAAATAGGGCAGGTCAGCTTTGACAAAGTCACCAATGATAATGTCAAGCTTTCGTTGTTCAGGTCTGAGGTGGCATGCGAGTTAGATTTCACTGGAGAGAGGGCATCGGTACGCACTTTCCCTGGACACGCTTGGTGACTTCTGCCGCCATACGAGGGTCCATCTCTACGGCGGTGACATGTTTTGCTTTTTCGAGAATGCGAACCGTCAGATTTCCAGTACCGGGACCGACCTCCAGGACTTTGTCGGTGGGACGGAGATTAGCCTGGAGAGACCTCGGCTCAAAAACGCTTCGATATGTGCCAGTTGGCGTACCTTGTCTACAATTCTGACACAAGGGAACGAAAAAAATAATGTGATAAAACTGTGATCCCAGCATAAATCGATGCATACGTTTGCGCGATCTGGGGATTCTTGAGGATATGTTGACCAAATCGTTCGGTGTTGAAGATCGGGTTTCGCACGCCTGACGAGCTCCCCTCGCCTTTGTCGTGATTTTTTGAGGAACCCGCTGCGGCAGATTTTATGGAAGACGAATGTGTCCTCGAGAAACGTTCTGATGTTGCGCGAGGCATCTCTGGCTAGCTATGGGCCAGTAGAAAACTTTTCTGGAGGTCATACATCTGACATTGCCTTTTTCGGCAGGCTAGTTTATCTGGCCCCTTGCTGGCGTCGGCCATGTTGTGGACGACTGCCAACGATGTTCAAGAAACCGTTGTCGAATATCAAAACCTCAGGTATGTCCTCATCCATGCAAATGTACAACAGCGCCATCAACTGGATGATCCACAGCACCGCTTCGCAGCTCTGACCGGCGCAAGCTGAAGCAGCGCGTCATACAAACGTATGACATATCTCCTGATCTCGGCGATCTACTCGTGCCAGACGGGCTCATGTCCCAAAAGGTTGCAACCTACACCGACGATCCCGGCGTAAGCATCCGCATCACCTCACGTTCAAACGGACACAGTGGCGCTCATTCTTGCACGTACTGACTAAGGTCATTTATCTGTCCTCCGAGGGCGACCCGCTCTGGTTCACCATCGGAAAGGGTGCAGATGACCTTATCCCTACAGGTGCCACCCGTTTCTTGCATCGTATCTCACGGATTATACATCCGCTGATGTTCCGTGGCGTTTGCGTCTTAGTCTACACTCTATGGAAGAAATATGATCTACTTCCATTTATCTCCACGCCAGCAGCGGTCATACCCGTCCTCGTGGGGGGCGCTGACCTCATGATCCCTGGTGGCAAGTACAAGTTTCCTTTACCTAGTTATTTTGCAACGTCGAACCTTACATGACCAATCGTTACTGCCCTCCTCCTCAGTCATCCAGGTATCTAGCTCGAGTGTGTCACCGCAACAGCTCGTCAGCGTCGTACAGCGCACAACTGGAACTGCGTGTGGGCCTCCACTCGCAGTCGGGCGACTGGCAGTGGACTTGGACACATTGAAGGCAGGCGCGAAGGGAAAGGCCGTTCATCTATTGCATACCTGGAAAGATCACCTGTTCGATGTGGGAAATAAGGGTGATCCTCCGGGTGAAATCGAGGTCAAGGAAGACGAGGACGCACCGGAGTCGGAACCGGCTGGCGCTGACGAGAGGCAAGAGTCCGTGCCCGACGATGTGGCCAATGATCCGAACAGGACGAACGGCGGCGTCGCACCCAACAATGTGCCTCCGGCCAAATCGCTGGCGCCTGCTTCCGCCCCAAAAATCTCCTCCGCTCCGAGTGAACCGGCGTTCTCCAAGGAAGGTGAGATCTGTCCGCTCGAAACCAGCCCGCGATTGAAGCCCTAGCAGAGGTCTCCGAACTCCTACACGCTACCGTCCTTCAAGCCATCAAGACCACGCTCACCACGCTCACATCTACGTCTTTCCCCATTCCGGCAAGCACGTTCTACTCGTCATACATCCTACCTTTCCGGCCCGCATTCGTTCGCAAGTCGTTGTCTGATGGGCAATCGCAGCCATCGTCCAGCGAAACGTCATCACCGTACCCACAGATCGACATCAAGCACTCCAGCTACAAGTCACTCGTCGCGTTTTTCAAAGTTCTAGATAAGAAGCGGATTTTGTCACTTAAAGACATGAAGCCGGAACCGCTCGTGATGAGTGTGTTGGTCACCCATCCTGATGTGGTTGCGCACGAACCATATACGTCCCTCCGAGATGTTCAAGTCAAGGAAGAGAAGAGAGAGAGAAAAGAGGAAGAGGAAAGGTCCAAGGTACGAGAAATGGAGGTGAAAGAGCTGTGGAAGCCGCATGCTGCCAGCGGATCCGCCAAGTTTTTTTCCGAGGGAGGCTTTGAGTGCGTGCTCTCTAATCTCATATTCGCGAAGACTTGGTGACGTCGCCTCTCTGGGACAGCTCCTCGACACTGTATACCTATTCGGATCTGAAGTCGGCAGTCAACAAGTATGTCGCCGAGCGTCAACTCACGAACCCGCGAGATCAGTCGTACGTCAATGTTGGAACCGACGGAGTGTTGCTGTCGACTGTATGTGCCAAAGGCGAGGACCCTGAGAGGGTCGAGTTCTTGAAACGAGAAGATGTTGTACGGAGACTGTCGGAGAAGATGCAGAGCTGGCACGAGGTACAGGCAGACGGAAAGGATGCGGTACTCAAGTACGTCATGTTTTCAATCATGCACGGTGTCGTAGGGGGGGCTCAAGCAGTATTGGTAATAGGAAGGGGCAGCTGAAGCCCGTTTCGGTTGTGATCAAGGCTCGACAGGGCAGAAAGGCGAGTACGCTGGTGACGGGGTTCGAGCCATTTTTCCTCGAGGGGGAAGAGATGGCTGATGAACTCAGACGGTTGTGTGCATGTGCAACGTCCGGTAAGTGTTTGGCAACCTGTCCTGGCTTGCTCGCAAATGACGTGTGTATTGGCAGTGTCTCCTACGCCTGGAAAAGCATCTGGACTGGAAGTACTGATACAGGGGAAGCAGATCAAGACGGTGACCGAATTCTTGCTCTCGAGGGGGGTTCCGAAGAAGTGGATAGAGTCAGCGGACTTGACTGGAAAGAAGTGATGTAGATGAATGACATGAGCGAGTACTAGATTACCCGACAACGAGATTCCGTCTCCCTGTGAGTCACCAGCCGGGTGATAACGACCAGATGACCAGTGCTCGGTATAGAACGGCCCTCCGTCAAGTATTGGTACTTTGGTAGGCGCACTGCACAAATACCGGCCCGGCTATTAGTACCGTGACTACTCCCTATTTATTCCCGCCCCCTTCCCCGGCGCGTCGTCGGACACGATGACCACAAGTGCTGTTCTCTTCGCCGTTCCATACGCCCACCTCGTCGCGCAGTCCATTCCGTCGTGTCTTGCGAACAGCTTTTATGGCATTCATGGCGAGCAGGCTATCTTCAAGCCCACCGCCTGTGTCGTCCAAAGCAACACTCACCTGACTGTGCCGCTGCCAGTTGGCGACGAGCAGCTCGTCTGGATCCATGAATCTGCCATCGACGCTACTCTCAGAACGACCGCGTATGACGCTGAAGTGGAGGACTTCTTCCAATGGCTCCGCACCGACGACGCCATTGTACCCCCGGCAAGCGACTACCAGACTGTGCTACTCGCACCTGAACCTCCATCCGTGCTATCCCTGCTCCACCACGACCCCACTCTCAGATCCGCCCTCGTCGCTGTCTCAGACGACACAGCTGTCCACGCGCTCTCGACTTTCCTCCCGCGGTACTGGAAAGCCTCCCCAATCCCCTCCACACCTGTCGTGTATCGCGCTGTTCCGGAGGACGCCGTCGACTATATACGAGAACTCCTCGCATCTTCTCACTTTGATCCCGTCGTCGCTAGCATAGTCAACGGCATGTCCGTCGACGGCATGCGCAAGGACATTCGCTATCTTACAAACGAGGACGGCACGTCTGGACTCGAGTCACGCCATTCATTTTCCAGCGGCTCGCGTGTCGCCGCAGCATGGCTTAAGGAGCAGTTTGAACGCACCGGTGCAACATGCGAGCTCAAGCCTTTCTCGGATGGCTTTGCGCCCAACGTCGTCTGGTATGGTGCTCTCCTGACTCGCTCGTTGGTGTAGACGTTGAAGGATGGTCCCTGCGTAAAGTAGATACGCAGGCACGGTAGATCCGCAATCAATCGTTTTGATCTCTGGCCATTATGATTCGCGTGGGTCCTTTGGTTCGTCACGCGTGAGTGTATGCACTATACTGTGAATGTCTGGTGACATGGTGGTGGTGTAGGCACCTGGTGGTAACGACGATGGTTCTGGCACCATCTCGTTGCTCGCGATTGCTCGCCGAATTAAGGAGCTTGGCGTCAAGTTTCATTCGACCGTCGAGGTCGTCGCGTTTGCTGGCGAAGAGCAGGGATTGTTCGGCTCGAAGGGATATGCTCGTATGTGTGTCCGTTTTGGTACTTACTCGCTGTTTGCTGACTCCACGTGGATCATTACAGGAGAGTTGCGCGCACGGGAAGCCAATGTGACATTAGTGATACAAGCGGACATGCTCGCATATCACGCTCCAAATGAGCCTCCTCAGCTTGGGCTGCCGAAATAGTTCGTCACCTCTCGTTCATCCGTCCGCCGCCGTACAGTGCGACTGACATGTCAACCAGCATCGGCACGCCCGAGGTCGCGGAGCTCGTTTCAAAATTGGCCTCGATATACAGCCCTGAGCTCACCGTCGGGTACACGGCTGCCTGCTGCAGCGATCATCAGGTATGTTCCACACGATTTCCTTGGTATAGATGCGGGATGGTGACTTGATATTCTTTCTGAAGTCATTCCATGAGCAAGGATACGCTGCTACGCAGGTCTTTGAACGTGCTGGACCGAGTAAGTCTAGTTGGAGTCACAAGAACCGACGATGGTGTTGACATCTTTCATCGCTCGCTTCGTTCAGTCGCAGATCCCATGTATCACAACAGTGGTGCGTATCCGTGTGGTGTTCTTTGTGAATGTATCTCTCTAACGCTACGCCAGGTGATGTGAGCGAGAGACCGGGATACGACCTCAACCAGGTCCTGTATATTTCAAGAGTCCAGGTAAGGTGTTCGCCTAGGTGACATGTCACATTCTAATTAAAGTGTTACTTCTAGTTCGCGGCGATGTTACACGCTGCAGGCTTTCAGCTCCCTGAGCCGGATGATTAGTGGACCAGAATGGATGACACGGTTGCAGATAGCTTAATCTTATGCGTATTTGTATCAGCATATCGTCCTCGCAGAATTGCTACCAGATCCAGATTCTACGACATGATATGCTGCCTGATGGCGAAGTGCGATAGTGGGGCAAGCTAGATGCTAGACTTCTATACGTTGCGATACTCGAAAGCAGGACTACCAGGTTCCGAACTCTCTATGATCGATGGCGTGAAACCCGGTTCGTCTCTTTGCAAGGCCTCATCGGCCAAAAACACCTCCGCATCGACCAGGTTCAGCGACCGTTTCAGATACGGCAAGAACTCGACCAGGACCTGTGACTCGGAGAACGACAGACTTCGGTTGAAGGCAGCCTTGGCACCAAAGTCCTGCATCCGTTTCTGTGGTTCAATCAACCCAGTCAGACCCAATCTCCTTATCTTGTTCAAAACGACGAGTCACGGTCGGCGCTCACCTTGAACGCTTGCACGAACGGCATCGCGCGTTTGTCTTTGATCAACCCTCTCTCCGTCAAGACTGCCCTCACCCGCACGTCGTCCACCCGATCCTGATCCTCCGAATATGCCTCCCTGACCGCCTGCACGCAGACCTCCTGCCATTCTGGGAACCGCGTCGCCACATATACCCGGACGCTCTTGGGCAGTTTGGGGTCGAACGACGGGCCGTCCAGTTTTCCCTTTTTGCCCTTTTGTAGCTTTTTGAGCAGGGTCGTCTCGGCGTCGCGGATCGTCTTGAGCGTGCCGCGCATGTACGCGCCAGCTTCGATGAGGGTGCGGTCGGCTGTGCGGCCTGGGTTGGGCCAGCGCGCGAGCTGGATCGATTCGGGCTCGTGTAAAAATGCGAGCCAGATGTGCTCGGCGGAGTGGGGGGCAAACGGGCTCATGAGCAGGGCGGAGGTGCGAACCCAGTACTTGACGAGCTCGACGTGCATACCGGCGTCGGCGGTGACCTCGCGATACCAATCACGGATATTTTGGAACTCATAGAAGCCATATTTCAAGGCGTCCTTGAAGGAGATGCTAAAGTGGAATGAAAGATGGGGTCCACGGAAAACACGATCGAAGAAAAAGGGGGACGTACGTGTCGTAGTGGTGGTTGGTGATGTTGATGTGGTCGATGATTTCTTCCTCAAAGACGCGATCATGGTAGTTTTTGGGGCCGACCCTCAACTTGGATTTGTCTTTCAACATGTCCTAACCATTCTTGTCAATGAATTGCGTATGCATGCAAAGAACTGAACTCGCACCTCGCACCATCCGAGCAATGTGTGCAAACGCAGGATATTCGCGTTGGCCGTTTTTTCGTCAAAGTTGGCATCCTCCACACCATCACCGGCATCTGCCAAGGTCAAGCGCATAGCATCCGCACCAAACTTTTCGATACCCTCTCGGAGCGTCAATGAGTTCCCCTTGCTCTTCGACATCTTTTGTCCATTGATCATCAAGTGGCCATTCGCGCGGATGCCCCCAGGCAATTTGTCCTCTGGGAAGACCGCGACGTGGTTGTACAGTAGGAATGTTAGATGGTTTTGCACCAGGTCCTTGCCGGACGATCGCATGTCAAAGGGGTAAAAATAGTTGAATTCATGCTTCATCGCATCGGCTTTTTCTCTCGGGAAGGGCTCCGGATCAGGCCAAGGACCATTGCAGAACACGTATTCCCAGGCTTCATCGGTCAATTGTCCAGCTGTCACGCCCAGAGGGCCGACGGTTTGTCCGGTGATATCGCCGCCTGTGTCGTTCAAAGTAGTTGATGAGATCGAGTCGTAGAGGTAGCATAGCATGGGGCATACCTTGAAGTAGATTGGCGACGGTGTAGTAGGCCATGTAGATGGTCGAATCGCTCAAGCTCTCAACCATGAACTGAGGATCCCAGGGCATCTTTGATCCCAAACCATACGTACGCGCACAGGCCCACTGATTTAGCCAGGCCAAGGTTGACTCGAACAAATTACGGGTTTCCACCGTCCAAGTGTTCATCCTCGCCAAAAGTCTGAAGAGAAGAAAGGCAGGTGGTCAATGCAACGAAACGCACGCGAACCCAAAGAATCAACACACTTCTCTGTCTGTGCTCTCCAACCCGGTTCACCGTAGTCTATGTACCATTGATCCATCAAGGCAACGACACACTCATCTGCACTACGCGACACGACCAAGTTCTCAGGCTCTGCGTAGGCGACGGCCAATCCTCTTTCTATCAGCTGCGCGCGAACTTTTGGTTTGGCGTCTTGAACCGATTCCCCTTTGAAGTCACCGATGATCATGGTACCACCGTAGAAACCCTCTTTGTACGCGATCTCCTTTGCATCTGCGAGCGCATTGGCGTCTTTGGGCGATTGGATCTTCAATTCTTTGCAAACCTCGACGGCGGTGAGGTCCCCATATTTGGCAGTCTTGATGACAGGAACAGGTGCGAAGTCCAGCCATTTAGGATCCACCTTGTAGTACTCGGCCTTTTTACGCAGTTCCTCCGTCGTCGCGTAATCGTCTGGTGAGTCAGAGGGTACGGAGGTGACGACACCAGTTCCCTGTCGTATATACCTTGAGTGCGACTGTACGGGACAGATGGAATTGTCGTACCTTGGTTGCTTTGACGCTCTCCATCGGTAGTACATATACTTCGGGGATGACACCAAAGGGAGCCTTGACCTTCGTCCCAACAATGCTTGTACCATCGATCTCCAACAACTGCACAACCTCCCCGCGTGAGGGGGAAAGTCCTTGGAAGGCCATGTTGCGTGCTGCTCGGTAAGACACGAGGAAGGCATCATTGTCGTTGACGGCAAAAATGCCATACTTTAAAGATGGACCAACGAAACAGTTCGTTTGACCATACCTGCAACCGGAGAGCATGAGCAAAACAATTTAGGGACGTGAGCGTGTCGTACATTGTTTCCGGGCGCAAGGTTGCAGGGACCAAGTATACCGTTCTTCCTCCGACTCTACCCTCGACGGCTGCCTTGGATGCGGGGCTCCATTCGACCACCTCCATTTTGATGGCGACGTACTCCTGTGGGCCAACACCTTCTCCGTCCGATCGATCGTGGTCCATGCATGGCTGGTCATCCTTTGGACTGTAAATGGTATATCGTTCGCCAAACTTGATTTTACCGAGTTCGTGCAGCTTGTTCATCTGCCATCGGACAAATGAGTCATAATATGGATTGATATCGGTGGTGAGGAAAGAGCGACGCCAGTCTATTCGATTACCCATAGCGTTGTTATCATCCTAGGATGAAATAAGATATCAAAGGAGTGATTTCCGATTTGTAACATACTTTGCAGATGGGTGGAAAGTAAGACAGCCAGTAATAAGGGTCAGCAAATTTTTTAACCTCTTCGCGGGGCACACCAATGGATTCCATGATTTGGAATTGATAGGTCAGACCTGTGGATTTGGCGGCCACTTTGCCCTTGGTCGCTTTCCCGACCTGTGCAGTCGGAGGAGCGGGGCCATTCTCAGTCACCTTGGGAGTCTCGCCTTCGTCACTGGGAACGTATCGCTCAAAATTTTCACCGAAAAGCTCCATCTCACGGATGATTTTGTCCGATGCTGCCTGATGGAGGCAAAAGTCGGGTGAATGATGGGATCGATATAATTTGTGATGTTGACAAACCTTGATTGGCATCCCGGTTACATGGAAACCATGAGGAAACAAAACGCGCTTTCCGAGCATGCGTTGATATCCGGCAGCGAACTCGACTTTTGAGATGGTGAAAGCGTGACCGAGATGCAAAGAGCCGTTCATGTAGGGGTAGGGAAAGTTTCCAAACCACTTCGGGTATTTCTCCTGGATCTGTTCCGGGGAGAGACCGTGGAGTTCGTGCTGTGAGGGAGCGGTGGTTTCGAAGAGGCGATCTTCCAACCATCGAGCTTGGTATTTCTTTTCCAAGGATTTCAGGTAATCCCGCTTTCCTGTCTGGACGCAGATGAGCGCCTCATAGTACGACAAATAGAGAGAGACGTGCCTGGGCGAGTTCTATGGTATTAGCCATACTGAATGATGCTCGACGGACCTGTGGATGCACAGATATGTTACAGCGCCAGAGAAGGCGAACAGTCGCGGTGTATCGCAACAGAGCTGCAATCTTGACCGGATAGATTGCAATCAGCCTTGTCAGTTTTTCCTTTCTCGAGTCACAATAGACTCGATCAAGAAACCTCCTTCGGCTATTTGTTCGGTCACCGGTGCAAACATGCCCAAATCCAATGTCACACACGCGTCTTGTCACGCGTGACACGTTCATCCCTCCCGAGTCCCGACATCATGCCTGGGCCATGTAACAACAGGAGAAAGAAGAGGCAACACAAGAAGCCCTCCCAAAGCCAATATGCACCACTACATACTCCAACTCTCTCGGTGCCACCACCCCACACTCACGACCTTGATGACCCCGACGATCTTCACGGGCCTCCTTACGATGCCCCTCATCCATGTGATGACGGCGTTTTCATCGCTACCCCCAACATATACGATCCTGGGAATGGGCCTCGCGTCCGCGATACGCGAGCCTTTCTCTCGTCTTTCTTTGCGCAGCCTCCCGCCTTGGATGACGAATTGCGCGCAGAGTTTGCCCAAGAGGAAATTCTACAAATGCTATGCACTGTCCTACCCGAAGAAACCGCCATAGTGCGTTTATCTGCTTGAGAAGACTCGCGCTTACCGATCTCACCTAGATCCTCTGGTACAACAAGAGTCGTGCTACAGGTCGTGTCTGTCCTTCGTGTCGACGTTTGTACAGTTTGGGCGACGTCCTTCCAGACCTCATCCAGGACACTCCCAAATTCTTCCCCGAGCCTCGATCACCGTATCTCGCTCGTGAACAGGACATATCTGGCTTATGTAGGTGATCTCCAGGCCATGAGACGATGTAATGACGATTCAACTCCTTAGGTTCACCCATCTGCTTCATTATGGCATCTTTCAATCACCCTGGCGCTATCAAGACTACCTGGGGCCGTTTAGCAGAAGAAATAGACGACTACACCTGGGAACTCCTCAATAACCCAGGCTCGGGCTCTGGTGACCAGGGACTCAGTCTGCTCGTCAAAATGGCACGACTTCCCGACCTGGGCCTCGGACAATTATGTCTGCCTGACGTTGATTTCGAATACGATGGCTAGTATCTTATTACCAGACTACTCTATCCGTTTTCGAGGTAAGCTTTGAAACCTGAGTGTCTCTTTGCGCAACTAATGGCGACGGGCAGCCTGTTTTCGTATCTATCTATCTATCTATACATACTGTACAACTGCCCATAATTGCACACGAGGAACACATGGGGATAACATCTACGTAGCGTTGATAGACCTTGAGTTATATTTGGCGAGACCCCCGGGGAGAAGTGGTTACACCCGGAGATATGGCCGAAGCGGCCGGCCGAGAGAGAGATGGAACGTGCGTAGTGCAACGCGTCGACGCGCCGGAGATGCCCGGGAATCACGTCTTGTTGAACGGCGCTTACGTGAGCGAGTCCGTGCCCAATTCTCACGGTTGGAAAATGCCAGGTGCCCCCTTATACGAGGCTCCCACCCGCCAAACGCTCTCAGCCAACCTTGCCTATAGCTGTACTCTGCGGTCCACCCGCCTAAATCAACCACTCCCCTACCCCACCGCACTGTAGCATACAATAAAGGTCGGTCCACCTTTCTATTTTATTTACTCTTGGATCGTCTTCCTCGATGCCTGGCGATGCCAGATAATCCTTTTTGTCTCCGTCGCTCCCGGTCGTCGGCGTTGTGCTCTGTCCTCCCCGCGCTGCTACCGTGTTTGTTTGGCCACCGACGCGTCAACGCGCATCGTGTTCCACAACACTTCACTTGACTTGCACACCATTTCGCGTGCTCACGACGTGTTGAATCATTTACTAATTCGTTTTTTCTCTTCTAGATGCCCAAGGAAGCTAAACCCAAGGTTCGTTCATCACACCTTGTCTAACAAATACCTATATAGCTGCATATATGCTATATCCCATTTCAATCCACTCTCTTTACCTTTTTTTAATACATTGTTGCTCACATCGTCAACAGCGCAAGGCGGCTGAGAAATCCGAAGCCAAAACTGCCAAGGGCACCAAGTCAAAGGCCAAGGGGGGCCCAAAACGAGCTCTTTCTGCTTACATGTTCTTCAGCCAAGACTGGAGAGAAAGAATCAAGGCCGAGAACCCAGATGCTGGGTTTGGTCAGTGGGTCTTGCTTACCGTGTGACATCCATCTAAAGGTTATTCACAGGCGAGGTCGGCAAACTTCTCGGGGCGAAATGGAAGGAGCTCGATGAAGACGAGAAAAAGGTACACATTTTGCACTCTGTTGTGCAAATGTGCTAATGTTCCGTTCAGCCGTATCTTGATATGGCTGCGAAGGATAAAGCACGAGCTGAGGAAGAGAAAGCATCCTTGGCTGGCGTGAGTCCCCTTCTCTCGTACTTTTCTCCCCAATTAACCTCCCATCCAAACAGACAAAGACCACCTCCAAAGAGAGTGGTGGTGAAGAGGTCGCTGATGACGATGAGGACTAGTCAGCGGAACCTCGGGACGTCTCTGTACATATCCAGGACACTGTCTTTCCTCCTCCCACGTTGCAACCTAATCACGATTCGCCCCTTCCCTTAAGTGTTCCTAGTATGTTATCTTCCGCCCCCTGCGAGACATGTGCCTACCAACCCTCCTTAACCCCGTATACTTTCTCTCTTCGACTGTAACTTGCTCCTTTAAATGCTTCGGTGCTTTCATGTTTTTGCTCGCCATTGTTCTTCGTGCGCCTGGTTCCATGTGTTGTCCGTATTTGCTACGCTCAAAAATGATTGTATTCTTTTACGATCACACGCTCGCCAAATCGTGTCAGGTGACTTTATCACGTGCGCTCCTCTTGACCGCGAATTGTATTTATTTCCCGCGATGACTCTTTGCCACGTTCATCCTCTACGCGATGTCTTACGGAAAGGGGAAGGCGAAAGCATCTGCATATGAACGAAGTCGGATCGCATTTCTCATTCCTTAGGCGCATATGTTGACGATATATTTCTGCACAGGGATTTTGGACTCGATCCCTGCGCCCCTAGGTACAGAAACCGTCATACATCCAAAGGTTCACGAGGCGATAAAGTAACGCAGAACCGGACTCTGACCCAGAATTTAACACTGGGGCATTCGTTTACGAGAAGAAAAAGAATCGAAAACGTGGTCGTAAATCGTCGGATGCGTCACCACCCCGCAAGTCCCGGGCGAGACGGAGTGACGTCCTCAGTAGTACTCAATCTTTGAGTAATTCTGGTGAGTGTATACATCTGTGTAGGTGGTATATATATATACGGTACGGTACAGGAAAGCCATCCCGTCGCACTGAAGTGCCAAAAACGAATCCTCTCTTACAGTATTTCGGTATGGAACTGTAGTTTTGCCGATGTCACAGACATGCAATGACCTCGACTCACTCAGGTGATGACCTCAACCTACACTCTGCCTCTGAGGATGAAGAAGGCGTAGATGTAGATGACGAGATATCAGACTTCAGCTCAGATAAGGGCAGTGACACGGAGGAACCCGTTGTTTCTAGAACATTGATGGTACTTTCGAAATCAAAAGGGGCAACGTCTAGTACAGGCGGCGTCGCCCCAATCATGGACGATTCTGAGACGGAATCAGAATCGGGAGCAGAACCGCTACAAACACTGAAACGCAACTCACCCTTCGTTCCTAAAGTCGTCCCCCCGTCAGAACGCAAGCGGACACCTCCCATGGAGGGTACGTCATCGACTATAAAAAGCTTTTCCAACTCTTGAGCTAATCCGTTGTAGATGATTCTGAGACAGAATCAGAGTCAGAGGATGATTTCGTGAACACCGCACGTTCTGCTGGTACGCAGTCTCAAATGTTCTCCATTGAAACCAAGAACTTGACTTCATCCAGCCCGAGTAGTTTCCACTAACCCATCAGACTCCGAGACGGAATCTGAAGACGAACAGGACATGATCACCAATCCCGTCTGCACCCCCATCGTACTTGTCGTCTCCGTTGCATTAAATCCGTCTTCTACAGGCATTCGGTCCACGACCAGGCTTCCCGCTTCGCGAAAGCCAGAAATACCTCAGTTCTTTTATCCTAAACCGCGATAAAGATATCAAGGTACCAGCCGCGATCAATACTTATTTAAGAGAATACCAACGTGAGGGCGTGAAATTCTTTTGGGACCTGTATGATGGGAGTCAAGGCGGACTCCTTGGCGATGATATGGGTCTTGTACGTCAAACATCTCCTTTCTTCTCCCGGCTCTGAGATTCCCATTGCATTGCTTTGTTCGTAGGGTAAGTGCTGATTGTATTGTACAATCGGAGCATCCCACATCTTAGCCACTATATGGTAGGTAAGACCATCCAAGTGATATCATTCCTCTCTGCTATCATGAAGAAGCGCGGGGATCGGAGAGATGTGGACCGGCGACGAAACCATGTCTCAAAGCTCCAAGATGGTATAGAATGGAAAAAACATCGCACTCTTCCTCCCGCGAATGACGTATGGCCAACTTGCTTAATCATCGCACCGTCCACGGTGGTCGCCAACTGGGAGCGTGAATTTGAAACAGTGAGCGCCCTTGCGTTTTCGCAGGAGCAATTCCAGCCAACTGACAAGCTATCAGTGGGGCTATTTTGAAGTTGGTTCTTATACCGGCTCACCGACACGCCGGAAGGAGGTCCTCACAGATTTCAAGATGGGACGTCTGGACGTAGGCAAGTATAGGCCTTCAGTTTGACTTTCGAGCAGCGCTCACTGGTATCCTCATAGTAATCACGTCGTTTGACCTCGCGCGCAAGGACATCTCGTTACTCGACGAGCTGCCCTGGTCGGTTATCATGGTCGACGAAGCGCACCGTGTCAAAAACCCTCGATCCAAGATTACCAGGGCGTATCACCAGTTTGCGTGTAGGAGGCGGTTCGGTCTGACAGGAACTGCGATACAGAATTCTTACAATGAATTATGGACGATCCTTGACTGGACAAACCCTGGGCAACTGGGGTCGATGAAACAATGGAAAGGATTCGTCGTCAAGCCGTTGACTGTGGGTCAATCGGCGAATGCGACGGAAGAGGAGAGGACCAAAGCGCTGGTACACCGCGACGTCTTACGTCATTCGAGGAGTATCGCTAAATCTCTGCAGGCTGTCGCAACGATTATCAGGGACAAGTTATTGCCAAAGTTCTTCAAACGAAGGTAAGTTATCCGTCGCTTTATCACCTCAGCCCGCTGACGAGGCTTCCAGGACCAAGAATATCATCAAGGATCAGGTCAGTGATTCCGCTTTTGAACTCGTGTCCTGTGACATACGAAATTTGTACAGCTACCAACGAAATTTGACGAGGTAGTCTTTTGTCCTCTGGCGCCGCAACAAATCAAAGTATACAAGCGCATTCTTGCAATGGACCCAGTCCAGAATATCGTCCGGAAGGACGAACTTTGCGATTGTGGATCGACCAAAAAGTTTGTTCGCAACAAAGAGTGATCAACGGTCATTAATATTTCTCCAAGGCGTAAAGAATGTTGTCATCCTTTCAGAAAGGGAGACGTCCTGAAGTTCACGTCGATTTTGATCAAGATCTCAAATCACTTGGCGTTGATTCTCCCTGGTAACGCCTTTTTTAGGTGAAGTAACACAAAGCTAACAAGTGTGTTAGCCCCCACCGACAGTCAAGAACAGGTAAGACATTCAGAGTTCTGGTTATGTTTTACATTCTCATTATACAGCAGACCGTCCGACATCGTGAGCTTGCCGAGTTCGCATTTGCGGGGACATCTATCCCCAAATTCGCTACAGCGATGATGCAACCATCTTTCTGTGGTAAATGGACTGTGAGTCGCAAAGTTCTCGACGGGCATACTCGTCTAACGAAATGGCCTGCAGGTCCTTGATACACTACTCAGAGATTGGAGAAAGGACCGATCGAATAAGGTTCTCATCTTTACGAAATCAGTCAAGCTGCTTGAGATGCTAGAATTCCATCTCAGCAACCGTGGTGCGATCAAATTGTATGTGAAAGGCCGAGGCGCCACGCTCACGCCAGGATAGGTTATGGTTTTCTAAAACTGGATGGATCCACAAGTCAGCTTGACAGTAAGAAATACAATGTCGTCTTCGGCACTGGAGGAACTCACTTCATATAGGGATGCCCATGATTGATAGATTTCATCAAGATCCCGATATCTTTATATTCCTGATTTCCACCCTGGCTGGGGGGACCGGTCTGAACCTGACTGGCGCCAACAAAGTGGTCATCTTTGGTAAGTGCTGATGAATGGCTGGTTTACCTTTTGAAAAGAATGACCATACAGACCCTAACTGGAGTGAGTACACTGGCCTTCATTTGGTGTTGGCTCTCGTTGACCATTGGGTCCATATTTACTAAGATCCCGCTCATGACCTACAAGCTATGGATAGGGCTTACCGTTTCGGTCAGACCCGCGACGTATACGTTTATCGGCTCCTGGGAGCAGGCTCAATTGAAGAGTTGATATACGCTCGGCAGCTTTACAAGCAACAGCAAATGGCCATTGGTTACCAAGCTAGCGTACAAACGAGGTGAGGCTCATTGTCTAAATAGTTTCCAGTTGAAAATAACGGGAAGGGTGTGCCAGGTATTTCTCCGGTGTACAAGGAGATACCAGCAGACAAGGCGAACTTTTCGGTGCGAAGAACATATTCAAACTTCACGAGGGTACCCTGGCTACCAAAATTGCGGTAAGCTTAGGGGATTGACCCACAAGTGTGGCAGCCGGACTCAGAATTTTGATATCAGATCGAAAAAGCATCTATCATTGAACTTGACTGGGCCCTGGCGCATCTCGGGGGGAAATCGAGGCAACGATCAAGGACCAAGGAAGACTGGGTGCAAGAAGCAGACCAAAAGGGGGCAAAGGAAGAGGTAGATGTAATATCCTTACCACTTGACCTCCAGACATTGAGATTTTGCAGGCGGATCTGCGAGGATTGGCTGCTCTGCTCTTTGATGATGGTAAGTGAACAGTCATTTGTCTACTTGGAAAGAATGACAAGGTATATGCGCCAGATCCTCCCGAGGTTCTCGAGGAGAATGACATACAAAAAACGCTAGGTGCACTTGGCGTGAAGTACAGTCATCGCAACGACGACGTGCTACTTCCTAGTCGGATCGAGGAGGAGCGATCCTGGAGTGCGCTCAAGGTACAGATCACTTGAAATAGCTCATGCAGAATGCTCAACTTGCTTCAGGAGCATAAAAGACGTAAAGCCGCCGCAAGAAAATCCAAGGAGGCTGAAACCGAGACCAAGACTAAACGGTCAAAGACGCCTGAAATAGAGTGGCCTCCGAAGCGGAAACATCACAAGGCGCCACTCACGCCAGCAGAGCAGTAAGTTGACTGTTCTCCGGATTCTTGATACGTCATTCATGGATATGTACGTGTGCTTCTTCCAGGCTCGCATCTCGTCAGAGAGCCTTGATCGAGCTAGGATACATCAAAGAGCCGTCACATGTGCCCGTGTTCGCTCAGTCATTGTGAGTGCTGGTCCCAGCTGTGTTGGCATTTCGGCAAGTTATTGACCGCCTCTTAGCGGGAGGAAGTCTGTCGAGGAGCGAGAAGAAATACTAGGTAAACTCGATGAACATGCGCGGCATTATTCCTAAGGAGGAGCAATTGCCCTGCTTACGGGATATTCTATACTCGTTGCGTCGCAAGCTCGATCAAAGTCTCCCGTGGATTAAGCATGTGTTGAAGTACCCCCCGTACGTTGCACGCACAGAAAAGGAGTTTTCTGTACTTACGCAGGAGGGAAATGAACCGTTGAAGCTT
>JBBPUP010000084.1:11505-58773 GCA_038094735.1 Exsudoporus floridanus
TTGTCGATACGTGAGACGGTTTAAGGCGACTTCCTTGGCCCTGGGAGAATATCGGAGCTAATTTGCCCCTAGAGTCCTCTTTGGCAGAATACCGACCTCCAGTACTTAATTTATGCTCTGAGCATCCAGTATCTAGGTGGTTGTTAATCTCGCGCTCGAGAACAGAGCACGAACATGCGGGGCTGTGGGTCGACACTAAATCTGCACACTAGGACTACGATGAGAATGCGTGGACCAACCAAATTACCGAAGCTATGAGCGTCAGGACCTGAGGCGACGCACATAACCCAATAACATACCGGAAACCATACAACAGTTTATTTGAACCTAGCCGGGATGCTCTACCGATGTACGCGACACTGAAGATTAGGACTTGTCGAGTAGAAGAGAAGACGCCTCAGTTCAAGTGCCAATTCTTGCCACGAGCAATTCTAGTGGGCTGCGGAGTTTCGGCCCGCAAGACTCCGCTCGCTTGTTAACCAGAAATGGTGGGATTACTCAGCATCAATTTGACGGCTCTCGAGTTCATGAAATGAAGTAGCAGATCTACTAGGTTCTGCGTTTGGTGCAGTGTCCCAAGATCATACAGGGCTGTCCGAGGGGATACATAGCAAACAGACATCCAACTTTTAAACCTGGTATAACTGATGCGACGACGACCCCTCATGACCCAGTGTCCCAACCACCCTTGGGATTATATCGATTCTATAACGAGTATGAGCACGGGAAAGCTCATGCACGACGAGACTTGCCTTGAAGGACATTGTTCAATTTGTTGACGCGGGACGACACGCTGAGGTCAATGCTTTTGTCGCCAAAGTCCACCACAATGCCACCCATGAGAGAAGGGTTAACCTGGGTGACGATGAAGAAAGGTGGAGCTGGGCAATGCTGAAGCGCTAACCTTGTTGACCACTTTCAGGGACTTGGCGTGTTGTGCGGCTTGCGACTGCTTGAGAATGGACTCAAGCTTGACAGCGGCATCCCTTGGGAGTGGTGCGGCCGAAGTGACAATGACCTCCAACTCTCCTCTGTAATTGGCGACAAGATCATTGAAGCCTTCAATGACGCCTTGGGTTTCGCCCAGTCTGCCGTTTTCTGAAAGGACGGTAAAGAGGTTTTTGGTGACGTCGGAGACCGGCTCCTTCTTTGGGCCCTCTGCCTTTGCGTAGAGTGCAGCGAGACCGGTGACGCGTTCCTTTGCCGAAAGCGTCGGATTTGAGATGAAGGCGCTCAGCTCGGGGGTTTCGGCAATGGATTTCGAGAGGGTGTTGAGCTCTGTCTGTACTTTGGAGAGTACCTGGGGCGACTTGGCGAGGGCTGCAGAATAGAGAGCGTTGGAGTACTTGAGCGCAATGGACGATGCCGCGCGTCGCCCGTGGGTGGAGGCGACGACGGAGGTGCGGAGGGCCGAGGACAACATTGGAGGGAGAGGAGAGGGCGGGGCGGAGTTCAGAAGTTTCAGCGGCTTGGACCGGAAGAGGGGTGAGTAGTTCCCACGAGCTCTGTCGTGGTCGGTCATCATGCCAGCTGTCAACGGCGCACAGATAACTCCATCGTCCCGTCCGTACTTTGTGCTCGTTACCGGTTTTGGTGTAAGCCCTCCTTACCCAGTAGTTTGATTCTTTCTATTCATCCTGCTTGCACCTGACCATCGCCGGGTCCAGCCATTCTCGCGCTATGCCGTCAATCCATCCTGGCTAGCCGTCCAGTCTCTCCACAACACCGTCATGCACGTCGAGGTGCCACTAGAACCAGAGACCAATGACGACCCTCTAAATCCACCCTTATCCATCCCAATCTCCGATTTGATCACAACCCTCCGCGAGATACGCATAACCGCCCTCTGTGTGCCCGTCACATATGAGGATGTGCTATCCACCGTCCCGGGTCTCCACGCCCGTCCCCCTGTTCTTCCCCAGATAGAGAATTCCTCTCCTCCCCCCCCAAATGGCTATGACCTTATTCTCCATGTAGGAGTCGCTGGCCGGGGTCCTCTGCGGATCGAAAGAATTGGTCACAAACTCGGTTATAATATGAAGGACGCGAACGGCTGTCATGCGCCCATCGTCCGTGTTGCGGGTGACGAGGCGAGTCGGCGTCCTTCTGAACCTTCACCGGCGGAGCGGATGGAGAGGGCACGGTTGGGATACAACATCGAAGGCCCCATTGATGGCGGCGAACCCCCGAAACGTGGATTCGGGAAGGGGTATGAATCATTTCCGGAAGAGATCGTTACCGATGTCGACGTCGAAAAACTTGTCCATCATTTAAAAAAATCTGGCATCGAGGTGAGCGTATTGTTCTTCATCTCTGACATTATCTTGTGAATACCTGATCCAATTGCTCTTTTTTCATCCTTCCTTTCTCCCTTCCTCTTTTCTTTTTTTTTTTTTTTTTTCAGCAAGTATATTCTTCTCTAGACGCTGGACATTATTTATGCGACTTCATCTACTATTGCTCCTTGGCGGAGAGTAGACGTTTTGTCCCCAAGACTGATAAACCGACAACCCAAGTACTCTTCCTACACTGTCCTCCGGTAGATCAGCCTCTGAGCACAGAGCAAGTTACCGAGGCGGTCAAGAAGTCGATTGTTTGGATATGTGCCTCTCCTACTTCGTGATGTTTGGATTTCACTGGGTCTACTACTGGTTGTTACCATACCAAGTTTTTTCTCGCGGTTGGGGGACTTTGCAGTGGTTACTGGTCACCTTCGATGTATACAATCATGCATTTTTGTGATTATTCCCTGTACAACTTGGCATCGGCTACGTCGGCCGGTGTGCTGTGAGTTCGAAGTTTCTCCCCAGACATGTCGGATGGCAACCCGGTTAGTCTTTCTCAAGACCTGGTCTTCGCGAAACCGACATAAAAACGCACATATCCAATCTCTCTCAGAATATCGTTCGTATATACCATGTCCACTAACATCACCTTTCACGAGGGTATGCATATTCGTGGGCTTGATACCTCAAAAGACTAACGATTGTTAGGCTCCGTCAATGCCGCCGAGCGGTTCGAGTTGCTCAAACAAAAAGGAGTCACGATTTGGCTAACTGGCCTGAGTGGGAGCGGAAAGGTGGGTGATAGGCTACATCATCAGGTCTTCTCCGACCCTCACCTATTCCAATCTGTCACGGTGCTTCTGCACCATCGCAGTCTACCATCGCCTGTGCTCTCGAACAGCACCTTTTGCATGCACACAAGTTTTCCTACCGCCTCGATGGGGACAACGTCCGCTTCGGACTGAACAAGGATCTCGGCTTCGACGACATATCCCGAGTCGAAAACATTAGACGAATTGGAGAGGTACGAGTAGCAGCGGACATCGGCTTATCTAATCTGACAGATGAAACATTTGCCAAGGTCTCAAAGCTATTCGCAGACGCAGGTTGTATCACGATCACTGCTTTCATCTCTCCTTATCGTGCGGACCGGGAAATAGCTCGCGAACTCCATCAGAAGGCTAATCTATCCTTTGTCGAGGTCTTCATCGACGCTCCTCTTGCTGTTGCAGAACAGCGTGACCCAAAAGGCCTGTACAAGAAAGCCCGTGCTGGAGAGATCAAAGGTGAGTCGAATCACCCTTGTTCAAGCACAAGTGTCATCTGTGAACATCAGATTTCACTGGAATATCTGCACCATACGAGGCGCCAGCGCACCCTGAAATTCATATCAAAACCGATCAATGTGACGTGAAACAGGCAACAGAGATCATTGCGAGATACCTGAGCGTGCACAACTATATCTGAGGCCGCCATAGATAGTCCGAGTAGATGTCAAAGCGCATTTCACTAGGAAATTGCAGGGTATGGGAATAAGGTCCGTGGGTACCAGTATGTGACTAGTAAGGTGATGCTTGAAATACGAATCTGAGACCGGTATCTTTCAAGGAAGTTCCATTGCTGGGGCACGCCTTGGCTGCGCGTGGGTATGGCTTTCTGCACTATCAATAGCGTTGAAGGGGGCTTGCTCTGTCGGCGTCTCCTCCTGTTCCTCCGCTATTGCGTCGCCGCCTGACTGCTCCAGCATGTTCGCGAAACCGACTTCAATGACAGAAAACCATCTCGTGAGATCATCTACCGTCCGAGCGAGGTAAGAATTCGTGGCCTCTTGTGACTCCGTAAGAGATACAAAGTCGAGCGGCTGAATAGGTGGGCCAAGAGTGGACTCCACAGGCACTGATGTCAACGAAAGCGACGTAGAGTGAGAAAACTTCGTGAAACCAGATCGACCACGCCTGTCAGTGCGTGGCGGCGAACCGCTTCTCGTATTGGGAAGTGATATTGTTGAGGCATTCGCGTCTGCGCGATAACCCGGATTATGCGAAGCGAGTGGTGTAGGCGAAAGAATGCCGGGTTGAGAGTTTGCAACGATGGTCGATGGAGATGGGAGGAATAAGTCTGTCATTCCCACTTGATGCTCGGGTGTGAGAAAAGGTACCTGGCGGGATCAACGAAACGCCGGGCAAAGAGCAAACGTGATCGGCATTACCTTTAGCGGGTCCTTCTGTCCTGGCAGGACCAAGCTTTTCGTGGAATTAGTGCCGTCGCTTCCTTTGCTAGAAGAACTGCCGCTCCTGTCTCGTACAGCAAATGGCCTAACGGGAGGAGTGAGAGGTGATGTTGGCGTACTTTCCATAACGGCAACTGAAGCTTGGCGGATAAGGCTAGGTTTCCTTCCCAGGGGAACTCCAGAGAGAGAGCTCTCGACTGGAGAAGAGTCTGCATCGGGCGTATTGGTAGGTCGTACTCTGGTAACCGGCGAAGGACTTGTTGGAGGAGGGCGAGAAGCGGGTAACGAAGGAACAGTGTCCTCTGAGTAACGAGGCTGACGGCTTGGGAAGGAAAATTCGTTGTATTTGGCCAACTGAACTTCGTCTACTCCTTCAGGGACCCCAACCTTCCTCGTACCAGCGAGCTCCCGGGGGGGTGACGAAGAAAGTGGCACAGCCAGAGGTGTGACCGTCGGTGTAGTTATCGTTGGCGGGAGTGGAAGTAACGGTTTGAGTGTACCGTTTGGTGCAGTATCGTCGTCAAAGAGGCCACGCAAAGAGGTCGGTAAGCGGGTTGGTGTGGGGCGTATTGTGGGAGCTATGGAGGGTGATCCAATGGAATTGGTGAGATCCAGATAGTCATCCTCGTTTGATACATCCAGCAGTGAGTTACGCCTAATGGTATCAAACTCCCAGAGGTCACCGTCCTCCTCAGCGACTTTTTGCAAGCTGAAAAGCGTAAGTAGAGTTCTCCCTATGCCGCAAAGAAATCTCACTCTTTCTTCTCCTCACCCTCCCAGTCAAGAGGCTCTGCAAGACTGGCTCTGGATCCCCCACTTTGAATCCAAGCATCATACCTGAGGATTAGCTCTCTTAATACGGATATGTTTACTTTTGAAGCAGACTTGATCCACTTTGTCTTAGCGAGCTCATCCGCAGAAAGGCGCTAGCAGAGACATTAGCAAGACGACGGAACACGATTTCCAGGTACATACGTCATTAGGTGATTCTCGAAGGCAATGAGAAACGAAATCCCTCATGTCTTTGCTGCCGTCTCCTTCTCCTAACCTCGGAGGCTTGACTTTGGCAATGAGTTGCATGACTTTGATCGCATCTCTCAAGTCTGAGTGTGGAGGGGCACCCTTGGCCATCTCATATACCACGATTCCCAAGCTCCAAATGTCCGCTTTGCTGTCGTACACAGGGGTTGGCTGGGCCACCTCTGGTGCCATCCAATTAGGAGTACCCATGAGTGTATTTCGCTTGCTTGTCGTTGTAGCAGATAAAGCGGAGACGCCAAAATCGCAGATCATGACTTTACCGGTTGCGGTGATGAGAATGTTCGCGGCCTTGATATCACGATGGATAATTGCGGATCTGTGAAGGTAGGCCAGTCCGACGAGAACTTCGCGAGTGATGAGGATGATGAAGCGTTCTTCGAGTATGCCATCCTTGCAAGTTTGCATGAGAGTGCGGACACTACCTCCCTGTGCGAACTCCATCGCGATCCAGACACGCGGGCCATCTAAAAAGCAACCGTAGTATTTGGTGACATTGGGCGCGTCACGAAGCTGGGTCAGAAGTGCTACTTCGCGCTGAATTGCCTCGACATCGTCGTCTGCGGTATCGAGATTGATGATCTTGAGTGCCACGATATTGCCTGTGGGCAAATAGACACCCTTGTGGACAGAGCCATAGGCGCCCTTGCCGACGGTTTCAAGACGTCGGAAGAGCTGGTGCACGGAAGGCTGCGCCATACTCACAGGAAAGTAGCCGGTCGAAGGGGAATGGCTGGTGGCGTAGTTGAAAGACGGTTGGCTAGGCGATGTGGTGATGCATCACGTTCAAAGTTAACATCGGTGTGTGTAGCGTGGGAACCTGATATTCAACACCTTGCCACTTGCACTCGATGTTGTCCACGACTTTATTTTCTTCCTTCATCAGAGCAACTCGGACGATCCACCCCACCTTGTTTGCCGGTGCCAGGATAACGAGTTCTCTCAGATGGGCACTGCCCCTTCGCCTCACCGACATGACCAGCGTTCGTTTTGCCTCGCGCGGCACGGAGTACCAGCCCTCGCAGCGGGTGAGGAAACGGAAGTACGGGTTTCTTGCGAGGAAAAAGACTCCAGGCGGGCGTAAGGTTCTCCAACGCCGTCGTGCCAAGGGCCGCATGTTCCTTAGTCATTGACGCGTCTATGGTACGTTCCCGAAAGGATATCTGGGTTTTTATATTCAGAGGATCTGCAGGTGCATCCTCGTACATTGAATCGCGGTCAGGGAGGCAATGGGAGATCTGTGCTGTCCCGTTCGTTTTAAACGTAGAGGATACTGTAATGTCTAGAAAAGGCAATCGACCCCCTCGCCGACTTACTTGCCCTCATATATTGATGTGACTCGGACGCCCACTTGCGATCTTATCTTTTGTTAGCTCTCTTCCATCTCAATCTCTCAAAAAACCAGGTCATCAGAGCGATGGACTTCACCGTGGATCCAGTCCAGTCGGTTCCCCGGGAATTTCTCGCAGTCATTCTTGCAGGCTTTGGGAACGAGTGAGCATCAACCCATCACAATGCCCCTTCGATACTTACTGTCCCCAGGCTCCTTCCCTTGACAGGTGACGTTGGTGATGAGCCCTTTCCCAAAGCACTACTCCCCATCTCCAATAAGCCCGTGGTCGACTATGCTCTCTCCTGGGTCGAGCAGTCTGGGATTAAAGGTACGCCCTATTCTAATTTGATCAGTCCATCTCATAGATGGGTGTGCCAGACGTCCTCCTTATTTGCCCTTCCTCTCATCGACCCTCCATATCACATTATATCCATTCCGAATCTCCCCTATCTTCTTCGTCTCTGCAGGTCGACATCCAGTCCTTTGACGAGACACAGGAACTAAGTGTTGGGACGTGTTCCATCCTCAGACACTTCGCTAGCCGCATTCAAGAAGACTTTGTTTTGCTCCCTTGCGACTTTATCCCTCCCCCGGCACTCCCTCTTTCAAAACTTCTGAATAAATTCCGCTCGGAAGCTACTTCGGATGGTGCAATCGCCACCAGTTGCTGGTTCGAGTCACACAAGTCGGAAAAATCTGCAGCTCCTGACGAGTGGGGTTCTCTTTCGCAATCTTATCCAATAGTTTGGGACAACTATACAGGAACGTTGCTGTACATCGACACCCTTGACAACACAGACAAGAATGCGGAGGAGCTCGAGCTGAGGATGAACTTGCTCTCGCGATACCCTCGCGCAAAGCTTTCGACCAGGCTCCAGGACTCTCACGTCTACGTCTGTAAACGTGAAATACTCGACGCTCTGCAACGCAAGACTGAACTGGATTCCCTACGTGAAGACTTTCTCCCCTGGCTGTGCAAAGTGCACTACCAAGCAACGAAACGCTTAAAGTATGGACGTGGTATGGAAATTAAATCTTGCCAGTTGACGTTGGGTTCACTCAGTCATTCTCTCATAGTGCTTGGCTCTCTTTCCAACTTTGCTTCACGTACCACACCAATGAGACACTCCACCCTCCATACAGTTAGCACCACAAAGATCAAAGTATCAGGATACAACCATTCGGCTGTATCTTCACCAGTTCAACAAGGCAGAGAGCTGGGGTACTCTGTGCCACCCAGCCCCACAGGCTCTGACAACGTTTGTATGGAGACAAGCAGCCTCAGAGTCTGTGTCATTATCCACCGGGAGGAAGACGGTTATTGCGTTCGAACAAACAATTTACCTGCCTATTTAGAAGCAAACCGACATGCAAGTTCTCTGCATACATACACATTCATCTTGATTCACCATCTCATGCATAGTTTATCAACGATACATCTTATACCTTGCCGGCTAACCCACAGAAACGAGCTCTCATCGACGCAAAAGCGTCGATTTCATCTGATTCGACGATCGGTGATTTCACCAAGGTCGATGAGAAGACGACAATCAAGAAGTCTGTCATTGGAAAGCATTGCATAATTGGGAAGATGGCAAAGATCATTGGTTGCGTGCTGCTTGACCACTGCGTGGTTTCGGACGGGTGAGTACGAAACCAAGTGCTTTCATTTGGCCCCTTTAACTTTAAACAGAGCAAAACTCGAGGGGTCTATACTCGGCCGGAATACAAGGGTCGGGAGTAAGGCCGAATTAGTGCGGTGCGTCACGCAGGGTGGGTATGAAGTGAAGGAGAATGGTAAGGTTATGAATCGTATATCTCATGCTTTGATCCATGCGTCCCTCCAGAAAACTACCGAAACGAGAGGTTGGACATATCTGATTGGGGAGCGGAGAACGAAGACCCGAATGAGGAGGATGAAAACGACGACGAAAATGAGAGTGACGAGGAGGCAGCACAGTAGGGCTATTACTATTCATCCAGTAAGAGGAGCAAGATATGATAGAGTACACTAATAGTATCAAGCTATCGTGCTCGTTGTGATAAATGTCCTGCCATCTGGTTTCCAAGACCTTGTGCAAACCGAGAACCACGACCACGGGTACCACCTATTGTGCACTTCATTCAATCAGTCTGCACCAATCACAGAAACAAATCTTACCACGTAAACCACCTCTCGTTCTATCCCCTCTACCGCGACGCTCTTGGGTCTGTTCACCTCGTTTCTCGCCTTTCGTATCTCCCCTGTCTCCCCATCCAATCGTACTACCAAGTTTCACGTCTAGCGCCTTTTCATTGTGCTCAACCATGTTGCTAACTTTCTCAGCGATGACCTGGGCGAGTTGTTGCGGGCGTGAAAGTTCGATGCGATGGAACACGACGACGCCAGTGGATTGGTCCAAGGACGCGGACAGCTCTTCATTCCATATCATCTTTGAAATTATGGATGTCACTGTCCTGAGTGGCAATGAGAAGGTTCGCGAAAGAAGAGACAGAGAAAGCGTGGAGTATAATGGAGCGTATGTGAACAAGTATGTGCGAAGGCCTTGCTCTTGAATGCGCCTACAAGGACGTTTGCTTGATAATCGCATCGTCGAATGAAACAGTGAAAACTCACTTGGCCAGCATCTCTTTCACCGAAGCAGACTCTGGCATAAGGCTCCAAATTTTAATGCTCTGAATGAGATCGCGACACTTCTCCCATTCGCCATCTTGTAGTGCCTTACTCGCTTGCATTATATGGTCGCGTGTGCTCTCAGGTGGACCGGTAAAAACTTGGCGGTCTGCGAAGTCCAGTAGACGGCGGAAAGGCTTCGAGATCACTTTCCTCTTTTGTTCTTCCGAATCAATAGAGGCGAGTAAAGGGATCTCCACTAGCATGCTCGACACAAGGAATGCAGCCTCCAGGAGTTCTGTGTTGATGTGCATGTGGAAGGGGAGCTGCCTCGCTCGCTCAGCCCGTTCTTGCTCGGGAGTGAGCTGTGCCTGAAACCGCTGTTGGTGGACACCCTGGGCTAGGAGTTCCTTGACACGCTGAGTTGCGAATATATCCTGAAGCATTGCCTGCGATTCCTTGATCAAACCACAGCGGAAGGCGCACAGGCCAAGCTGAACAACAGTACGGTTGTAGAGTATTTGTGTGGCCACATCAGCAGAGTGAATGGACTCTTGCAGGTGTGACATCAGCATCATGTCACGAGCGGTGTAGAAGTCATTATGGAGGGCGTGGTGGTAAATGTGGCTTAGTATAGCCCTAGTGCGCAACAGCGAATTGTCGGCTTTGTAAAGGTGGACACATAGAGCGTGGATTAGGCTCGACGTGGTGGAAGAGGAGGCTAATGTAACGCTTGGAGAGACCTCCGATGTGACGCAAGAGGACTCAAGGGCACTGACAACCGCGTCTGGCTTGGGGAAGAGTGAGCAAAAATGGGACACTTGCAGTTTCTTGGATCATACCTTTGAATAGATGTGCTCAAGGCGTCGCATAATCACTCGTGCGAGTGGCTCTGGTTGCAGAGAACTCTCGTAAAACGCTTGTGCGCGACATATTGTCCGGTAAAGTACTTTCTCATCCTTGAGACGATCCACATACTCCGTGCCGTGGGGATCGATATTTTGGAGACTCTTTGTAAACTCGTCATCGAGACGATCAACAAAGCTAATGATGCTTCCTCTGATACGTACGACGCCGTTCGGCTCAGTGTCAGGGGAGCGTTCAAGGAGTTCGTCGTAATCCTCTGTGTTTTCCTGTACTGAATACGCGGAATCCTTGGCGACGATCGAAATGAGCTTATCGACTTCGTTCTCAGCCGCTACCCATAGATCTATTGGCATATAAGACGTCACCGACGAATTGTAATCAAACCGGGAAGAAACCAGGGCCAAAAGGACACGGATGCGCTGGTATGGTGTAACAGCGACTTCAAGCAGTTTCTCTAAAATGCGCATCTGTTCTCCTCGATCCGTGTTCTAAAGCGACCATCAGCTACAATGAGATAATCATCAGAATCCACGAACCTTCTTCCCCCTGGCTTCATGTACAATCTTGAGGGTCTTGAAGATGGCATCCGCGGTAAATTGCATAGCCTTACCGCCTTTTCCAACCGTCGTGAAGTTGTCCTCCGCTGGAGAATTTTCCTCTTCGTTATCACTATCTGCAAATTTCTTTGGCTTCTTTGCCGCCTTTGCAGATGCGGCTTCAGCCGGTTGGCCATGTAGAGCATATTCCCGTACAAAGGCCTCCGGGTCCTGCGAGACGTGTAAGGCAGAACAACCGACTTAGAAGTGTTTCTTACGGCTTGATACTGAGAGATCTCCTTTTCGTATTCCTTTGTCGATTTCCTAACCTTTTGTTTCATAGAGTTCAACGCACGCGCGTTCACAGCATTCATCTTTTTCTTTGCCTCTTTTTCCTTGGCCAAAGCAGCATTCAAGGAATCTTCGAGGCTCGTGACCGTTTTGAGGAAAAATGGGGGAATAGGTTCTGCAGCATTGCTTTGGCGCTGCACGAGACGCAATAGTTTATCGAATTCTAGATGTCGAAGTGAGCGTTAGGGGTAGCAGACCAGGTGATGGAACGAACCTGCAGATATGGCCCCCCAGTCGTTGATTTTGAGAGCATTATCTATTACTTTGCCTGTCGCCTCGATCTCCTCGACACGTTTATCTTTGGAGCTTTTGACGACACGTTTCACATCTTCATCATCTTCGCTCTCGTCGTCATCAGAGTCGCTCCGTAGGAACCTTCCCTTTTTCTTCGCATCAGGCTCAATCTCTTCTTCAGACTCTGTCTCCGACTCGGAACTACTGGAATCACTGCCAGCTGTGCGAAGGAATCGAGACATGCCGGTTGGTTTCGCTGCTGGCTTTTGGGGAGCATTTTCATCGCCGCTGGTAAGAAGCTCCTCATCAGATTCCTCTGTATCGGAGTCAGAGTCGCCGGCTTGTCTGAAGAAACGAGACATGACTGCAGTTGTGAGATCGTTATCACCGCCTCGGTAAGTTGTGAGTCAAAATTTGCACTGTGGTGCGTGAGAATCTCACCAGGAGGAGCGTTACGTAAATGTAAGAAATTAATGTGGCTCGTATCTCGGAAAGCATACACTACCTACTTCCACTGAGAGAACAATATCGTGAACAAGTGAGGACTAGAAAACATCTAATGAATGAGGACAGTCAGCGGCAACGTGACCATAGCCTTCACAATCTACACAATACAGTGCTAAACTCGAGCTAAGTTTAGTTCGTGCAGGGGCGGCGGTGTCTTCCTTTAGGAGATCGCATGTAAAGATATCATGGCCAGGCTGCTCGCAGATCTCACACACATCCTCACGCGAAGCGGAGTGCAAGTCGTCGTCACTGCTCATCACAGTCGATGCACTGGATGCTCGAGGTTTTCCAAGGGAGGCTGGTTCCGTGCTATTCCTTGACAATTCCTTGGATCGAGAAAGCTTCTCTCGCAGCTGTTCGACTTCCTGCTCCAGCTCATCCTACAAATGGGGTGAGTGTTAGCCAAATTCTGATCTGTCAACCCACTTCGCGGTAGATCTGTAGTACAGAGGTCAGTCGCGGTTCAACCACAAAACTAATCCTTGAATTACCTTTGATTCAATGAGCGTCTCAAGCTCACTAATTTCTTTGTTGAGCTAGACTTTTCTTAGGTCTGGTAGACTTGACAACGATACTGTACTCACGTCATGCGTCACTCGAGCCGTCTTCATCTCTGCTTCCGCAAGTCGTTTCCTGAGTTGCTCAAGTTCGCCCTACGATACATGAGATCACGAATTCTGACGACAAAGGTCGCAACTTACCTCATACTTCGTCTGAAGATCAAAGGAGATAACCGCAGGATGATCGCCAGCATCAAGGGCAGCTTCTTGTTTTAAGAGGTTCTGTTCAATGTTGTCTTCCAGGATTTTAAGCTCCTGGAGAATAAATATTGTCAACATAGACAAGGTAGTAACCAGTATGAATATACCTGTCGTAGTTGATCAGTCTCAGATATTCGAAGCCTGTTTTCAGCTTCTAACAACTTGTTGCGCTGAGTGACAGCTAGCGTCTCCTTCTGCAGTTCCTGAACAATGTGCCTAGGAATCCTTTTCAGTACACGCGAAAGTTTATATGCGAAAATCATACTTGAGGCCTTTGATCTCTTCTGCTTCATGTCTAGACGGTGACCTAGAGAGTTCAGGTAGCCCACTCATTGGCATCTCGCGGTTCAGTCTCTTGCGGAGGCTGTCCAATTCTGCCGATCGTTCATCCAAAGCCATGCGCAAGGATTGAACCTCGGCTTGTTCATGCTCGAACATAGAGCGCCAGGGCGTATCCTGCAAGGGGCAATAAGACAAAATCACATTGAAATAGTGTCACTGACTTCTGTACCGCTAGTCTTCGTGTCGGACCGTAAGGCAGACCGCGAGAACTCGAGTTCATCCTTCAGGTCTCGAATTTCATCCATTAACCGAGCATGTTCCACGGCGGCTTGACGGGACACCCCACCAACTTTCGGGGACACGTCGTCGGCGCCCATATCGACTGTCTTTGAGAGATCAGTGGTAAGACGAGGACAAGAGTACCGACATACCGCGGCATCAGTGCGCAGGACCTCGATTTCAGCCCTTGCATTCTCCAGCGCAAGAGTACTCTCTCTCAGTGCCTCTTCAACTTCCTCAATGCGGCTCTTAGCCAACTCCTCGGCTTTTGCAACCTGTTCCACAACCTTACGACCTTCAGTCAACTCATTTCGCATAGATTCCTCTTTCTCCTTAAAGCGCTTGATCCTTTCCCTCACGGCAGCCTCTTCCCTTTCGGCTGCCGCTCGGGCATCCTCAAGAGCGTCCTCCATCATGGAAAGCTTTCTCTGAAGGTGTTGAACTTGCTCTCGAAGTGTTTCGTTGTCGATCTCGATAGCCGAGGTAGAGCGCTGTGCGGCAAGGCCAGGTGAAGGTGGTGTTACTTCTTTCCTCACCTGATCTTCGAGTGCAATGATCTTGTCCTCCAGTTCATACCGCCTCGAATCCGCTGCGCTGAGTCGTTCTTCGTAAAGTGCGATTGTTTCCTAACAGGCCGAAGTGTCAGGAACGGACACAGGAACTCGAAGTCCCTCACCTGTCCTGCTTGACGAAGTTCATCAATCTGTGATCCTAGCTCTTTTCGCTCTACATCGAGTTCGGTCGAGACCTTCTCGAGCCGCACCTCCAAATGACTGATTTCCACGTTCTTAGCCTTCAAAAGAGTGTCGCTTTCGTGCTCTGCGCCTTCTTTGGCCTCAATAGCCTCTTTAAGACTTCGAACCAACGCTTCGCTGCCGTCGAGTCTGGCTTGCACGTCATTTAGGCGTGCCTCATTTTCCGCTTTGGCACGGTCTAATTCTGCTGCAGTCTGCACGTTCGAGCGCTCGAGAGACTCCACCTTGGAGTCCTTTTCACTTAACTTCCGCTCCGCGACGCGCAACTCCTTCTCCATTTCTGCTACAACAGCAAGAGCAGAGTCACGGTCCTTCTCCAAAGCTTGGCGTTGTTCGAGATCTGAACGAAGAGACGAAACCATTTCTTGCAAAGACGTTCTTTCTTGCTGGAGCATTTCTATCCGGGTATTGAGATCGGATATCGTAGATTCGTAACCCTCGATCGCATTGGGATCGGTGGTAGACTGGATCCGGGGAGGAGATGAGACAGGGCGAACGTCGCTGGGGTCGCAAACAGTCGAATTGCCTATTAATCGGTTTATTTTGTCTTGCAAAGCCAGACTGGACGCAGTCAGATCGAGTGAGGAGGGAGGACGATTCTCTTGGACATGATCATCCCGTGTAGGGTCATCATTGTGGGAGTTAGTCGAGCCAAAGGATGTTGATCGTGCTGGAGACGCAGGCGGCGGCATGGCGACAGCACTGGGCACCCTGGGTCTAGGCGTGTTGAGAGAAGCCCTGGGCTTGGACCCAGGCATATGTGAACCGTTCAGGAAATTGGGAGCTTTCACTGCACCCGCTTTTGGGGTAGTAAAGGGGGAATCAGATGATCGTGCACCACCCTCTGCATTTGAAGAGGCTCGAGTCGGGGAAGACGGTGCTTTGAGGAAATACTCGGTTTGAGTGGGACCCGAGCGTGAATCCAATTGTTTGGCTGTTAAACCGATGTATTTAGAAGCTCGGGAGCCAGAAGTAATCTGAGTTTCCAAGGCAGGTGGGGCTTTGGACTGGGACTTTCCGAGACCGGTGACAGGCTTAGACTTGCGCGAAGCTGGTGTGGTACCGGGTGTGATGCGGCCAGACATTCCAAGTGGGTTCTTCTTATCATACGGTGTGGCTCTTCCATATGGGGTAGGAGTAACGCGTCCGGCACTGATAGAAAAGGGAGCCGAAGGAGTCACCCGTCCAGAAAGCGACGGCGTGACGCGATCGCTGCGAGAGGATGTGATAGATGGCGGTCGATAATGTGGACCTACAGTAGGAGGAGAGAGTTTTGTGGCAGCCACAAACACGCCGCAATCTGGAGGACACGCGAAATATCGTTTCCTGTATGGAAGCATTAGAGGCGAAGGGACGCAGAACCGCAGCAAATTTGCAGTTGAGGGGAGATGGAATACGGATCGCAAACAGCAGTCCAATTTCGCTGTCTGAAATGCTAAGACTTACCCATTAACGGACCCGTCATTTTTGCCTTTTCGAGCAAATCCTCCACCGAGCTCCACACCAGCCCAGAGGCCTGGCTTCCCGTCTATCTCTCCAACATACCTCAGAGTACCTTCGTAACCAAGGGATTCGATCCTAACGTTGTCGCCGACCTCGAAAGTTCGGCCAGTACGACTGGCGCTCCGAGGGAAAACGTCAGACTGCCGACTGGTAGGCCGCGCGGTTGGTGTTTTGGCACGCGTTGCAGGTGCAGACGTGACAGAGGAGGGGCGACCGGTGACAGACTGCCTTCCGGATTGGAGAGCAGAAAACGTAGACTTGGGAGACGACGAAGACGAGGGAGGATTGTGAGCGAAGCTGGCGCGATGTTGAGCAGGATCATTAGCCTTGATAGCTTCTGCGAATGCACGGGAAGCGTAGTCATCGGTGGTGGGGGCGGGGTGGATATTGGCGTTGGAAGCGGAACGAAATCTGCCTGGAGTGGGAATAGCACTCGGTGTCTTTCCAGGCGTCGGGATGCCCGACAACCTCAGCTTCCCCGGGGTAGCGGACATGGCGGTGATCGTGACGGTCAATGTCAATCAAACTACTGGTATTATGAGAAGGGCCCACTGAGTTTCGAACTCCGCACGGCCAGCTCGTAAGGGCAGATACATGGTTGATATGATGGTCACTCACGACACAGAGCTAGCACAACATTTTCGTGATACAAGTATAAGGAGACGTTTTCTCGGAATTATATGTCTACTATATTCTTAGGGATAGATGTGCAAAATTCGCGTGTTTTCATCACGTTTCCTCATAGAACTTGGGTAAATGGGCCCATATATTTAAAGTACTTCCAACATTACCTCAGGAACAACAAAATGCACGTCACTAGACACTCCCAAGCTGCACAGGAGAGTGCGGTAAGCCCACCGATGATTGCAACAACGGAGGTGAGAGTGAAATTGGCTTACGTAAGTGAGATCAGCGCGTCAAGGACGCGTCGTGACAGTGCCGATCATTTAGCTGGCATCCCTGGTACTCTCCGTGTAACACTGCGACGTGCCCCTTGTATGTCATTTGCCCAGTTTAGTGCAAGAGTAAAGTACAAACGAAATCAAACTGGTATCTGGATCTGATCTGTCCTTGGTCATACATCATGAATGTACCTACACACCAAGGCTCGGAAACTTGATGCATCAGGTGTCGAGAAGACATGGAGCATCACACAAGTGGAATATGACCAGCACCTCGTTTGGAAGCATTGCAAAGATGAAAAGAAGATACTCAAGCTGTGAAGTCAAGCAGAAAAATGCACTCAATTCAAAGTTCAATAACTTTATACCTCAGATCACTGATAATGAAATATCAACAACGAAGGTCAACTCTCAGATTCACTGGCACAAATGGTTCGCCAAGGGTGTTCTTAAGGCAAAGAAGCTGCCAAAACAAAAAGAGGAAAAGCTCAAGGTGCTCTGGAAAGCAATCGTGTGATATATCATGGGAGTCACCAATCCAGGAGATGCAAAGGTGGGTGGGCGACGTGGACACTATTACAGATAGTGACAATGAGCTCGATTTTTAATCTCTTTCTCTATTGGCCAAGACTGTTGCTCACTGTTCCTACTACATACATATATCTTCAAAACTGCTATTTGCTGGTACTAATTTATATACATATCATTTACCTGCATCATTCCAAGTCCACACAATCTCCTATTGAATGTATCTATGCTTGCAAAGTCCCCGTGACTGCAATTCATAGCTTACATAAGCGACACTGTTGCCGCTCCCATTAATGCCACTGGTATTTAGTGGATACTCATCACGTGACCAATAGCGGAATAAAATGCATGCATTATAGAAAGACAAACAGCTAACTAACCACGCTTCTTGGACACACCGACAGTCTTCCCGCGACGACCTTGAATCACATGAGCTACACCATCCCATCATGCGACCGTCTACTCACCGGTAGTTTTTGTGTGCTGTCCACGTACTCTCAATCCCCAGAAATGCCTCAGACCACGGTGTGCCCGAATTTTTTTCAATCGCTCCAGATCGTCTCGCAGCTTTGAGTCAACCGCGTTCGACAAAATCTGGTAGTTCTTGCCATCGACGATATCTTTCTGTCTGTTCAAGAACCAGGTGGGAATCTTGAACTGTGTGGGGTTTTGGATGATGGTCACGAGACGCTCAAGTTCATCCGAGTTGAGCTCTCCAGCACTGCAAGACGCTGAACAACCCGAGCCAAGGTTCTCCAAGGAACTCACCGCTTGTTGAGATCCACATCGGCCTTCTTGCACACAAGGTTCGCATAGCGACGGCCGACTCCTTTGATCTCCGTCAGGGCGTACATGATCTTGCGCTTGCCATCAACATTGGTGTTTAACAGACGCAGAATATGCTTAACGGGGGACATGAGCATGGTACCAAGGACAAGGGAGAGGGTTTGCACCTGAAATTGCTGGTGGGATTCGGGGACAACTAGAGACATGATGGAGCTGCCTAGACAAGAGGTAATCAGTTCCACACCCAAGCCCAGCACGATACATCCAGCAGAACAGTTGACGTCCTTCACGCCATTGTGTACTTTGGAGTCAGGTCTCCGCTTCCAAAACCCTCTGTGTCTCGAATGTACCCTCACCTTGATCGAACCGGTCTTGGAAATGTCGCCAACGTCGTCAGTGGATCTCTGCACCGTGAGGCTCGTCTGACCGGAGTTTCAATTGTCTGGCCGCTGCCGGGAATTCAGTCACGTGGTCAAGTGGTACTGCGACGCGTCCGACACGCGCCAACACCAGTTGACATTTGGATCAACTTCTACATGAGACTCGACATCCATTTCTTCTTCCTACATCCATTCCATTTATCAACTCAATGCCAATAACGACGGTGAGGCCGGCTTATCTTTGGCTTGGAGAATATCCTTAAGGTTCCTGTAGTGCGATTCTCCAGAGACCCTTAAAGCAGAAATCGATATAGTTCGCAAGAAAGTCACCCTCGACGAAACCGAAGATACATGGGATACAATTGCACAGGGCATTTTGCATCTAACCCGCATCTGCAACAATGGTGGTTGCGAATTTCCTTCTGAAATGGTTGCTGGCATTCGTTTGATGTCCGGACCATTAAGCAATGCTTTGAATTCCGAGCGCAGTAGGCTGTCGGGCGCTGCAGTCGAACTCCTCACAGTGTTAGCCACCGGACTGGGCTCGTCATTCGAGCCTTTAGTACCTCAATTTGTCCCGACCCTACTCGCCTTATGCGGTCGGACAAACAAGGTCTTCGCCTCGCGTGCTAGGGCGTGCATTCTTGCTATCATTCAGCACGCTCGTCTTCCGTCTCTCTTACCCTATCTTGCCGAGCTGGCCAACCACAAGTCTGTCTTTCTTCGTTTAACAGCTGCTGAAGGCGTCTTGGCTTGTCTTAACTGTCTTAATCCTCCTGACCTGGAAAGGGAGACTCGGGCTCGTGTTGTAGAAGATTTTATCAAGCTGACAGCACGTGATGCAAGTGCAGACGTTCGAAAGGCGAGCAAGGAGGTTTTCAAAGCCTACAAAACGTTGATGCCTGCAAGGGTAGACAGGTAGGTTAATGAAGCTTCGTATGTGCATTGCAACTGAGATGTCTTCCAGCTTCGTTGCTCCGCTTACCCCCGTGATAAAGAAATATCTCGATATCCAGGCCGGCCCCTCGGGCACCCACGGCACCTCGTCTAATACAGGACAAAAGCAAACTAGCAGACCTTCCAGCCGCGCGAACAACAAAGCAATGGAGGGGGGTCAACGACCTGCAAGCTCGACACTTTCCAAACCTCCCGCTCGCCCCGCCACAGATGATCCAGCCTATAGTACAAGACAACGGCCAGCTGCCCACCATCTTCCAACCGCAGTCGACATTCGTGCTCCTCGGCAAAGGACCACATCCCAAATTCAGCGCGACCCCCCTCAACCTCGCAGCTTACACATCAATACGCAATCTTCCGGCGCTGCGCAACGTTGTGCTCTACCAACATCTTTGCCTACTCGTCAAGTTGTACAGCATCCTCCGCCAGGTGTTACTCGGGTCCTGCCTGCTCGAAATCCATCTTCAGTTGGAGGTCCTCAGCGTCCTCCATCTATGCAAATAAAATTCAACCCACCTCCTGACCGATTTAAGGTGACCGGTAATGGCGCTAAAAGGGTACCGATCCCATCCGTACCCGTGAACGGGCACACTAGTGAACAGGCAACTGCGAGTGCGAGCTCGGCAGACCGGGCAGGCAACACTATCGACCTACCTCACCCTAAGCCTTCTAGCCGAAATGCCGAGGCAACGGCGCCCGGAAGGTTGGCCGTCGATCGAAAAGTCCCTGAAGGTACTCGATCAGCCCCACTCACCAAGCCAGCCAAAGGATCGGCTCCAACTGGGCCAGTGGCAGCTCAACGTCCTCATAAGCTGCCAGTGAAAGGTGAAACGAGTAATCCCAACCGGATAGTACCTCAGCGACGCCCCGCAGGAAATGTGCAGAAGGGCACACGTCCTCTAGTCAAGGCTCAGCGGAACGAAACATCCCCAACACTTATCCCTCTACCACCCAGCCCATCGGTTCCACCCACAGAAGTACCCTTGCCTCCGTCACCCGATTGTAGGCCGCATCCCACTGATCCTGAAGCTCAGGATAAACCTGCCGCGGCTACCCTGTCTGAATCTACTGATCCAGCCGGAATACAGTTGAGATCTGTGGATCCTTGTCAGGAACAGGGAGATATGGGTTTTCCCAGTACACCTATCACAAGTCTTCTTTCTTCCATCCAGCGTGGCTTCCTTTTCACACCATCTACCCCCCTTTCGCCACCTCAGAATTACCTTCCGACCCTTGGTAATTTGCCAGAAAAGAGACAAAACACGATAACAGTGAGCGAATTTACCAAAGGTCCATCAGCGGTAGCTCCATTCTGTATATCGCCCGAAGACGACCCCGCTGCGGATGATGTAGATAGACTCGCACTCAGGAATCTCAATTAGCAGCATAATTATCGGCATAGTATGCTACGTTATGCATCATTTCATCCATCTACAATCTGGTTCAGTGTCATGCATCCCACAATGAAAGCTTTGCGGCGCCGCGACGCGTCCTAGCTAGCGCGTCAGCGTGTTGCGTGAGAATTAAGGCGTTTATTAGCTCGGATGTCCCATTGAAACACGCGCTCCAAACCACCAGTATCTTTGCCTCTTCCGTCTGGTTCACGCTCAGTGTTGGTCGATACCAGTACGGCGGTTGTGGTTTTCTTGTTTTGACACCGATCCTCCGTCCTCAATATCAATGGCCACTGCCCTCAACCGCCGTCCTCTTGGTACCCGCCAGCAGCTCCAGCAGGTAATCGGGAACTCACCTCCAAAATCCCGAACTCCTTCAGCATCTGTCAAGCGACCACGTTCTCCGGAGCCTGCTAGTCAGACAAATACCAAGCGTGTCCGGGCGACCCTTGCAGAACCACTCGCTACAACTCTACCGGATGAAGAGCGCAAGGACAAAGAGCAGAGGCGGCAGGCACGTGAAGCAGCCAAGAACGAGTTTCGCGTCAAGTACACACGAGCATTCCCTTCTTGGGTGTTTTACTTCGATCTAGATCAACTCGATCCCGACACTGCAGTCCTAAGGAACTCGCTGGCGTCCAGGGTTACTCAACTTGGAGCTGTATGTCCATACAACCCCTCTCTTCTCTTCTCGATGACAACGAGTAACGTTTCAATAGCGTGTTGAAGACTTTTTTTCGAACGAGATCACCCATTTGATCACCAATCAACCAATAACTGCTGAAGATGCCCACTCAAACAAGGAGAATGCTCACAAATTACGCGGCGCAGTCTCGCGGACGGGGTCTCTGTTACTTAAAAGTCCAATAAAGCTTAAAGGACGGTGAGACGAAGTGCACTCGTGTGGGGGCACCCTCGTTTTATTGATGTTTTTGCATAGCATCGTCGAGGATAGCAATGCACAGAATTTTAGCCTCGTCGAGAAAGCCCAAGCATTCGATATGAAGATTTGGAACACCGTCAAGCTAGACAGTATATTGGAGCGATGTGATGTACCTGCACCCACAACCCCCAAGCATCCAACAGGAACCCAACCAACTTCTACGGTCACTAACAACCAACGAAATCTCACCCGCTTGCTCGCATCGGAACGTCTACACGGAACCACAGAACGCGATCCTACCCAGAAACGTCATGACTTCCGATACTTCTCGAAAGCTAGCTGTTTTGTCTTGGTGGAAGACGCGAAACAGGAATTGGCAACTATACACGCTTTCGAATATCCCATCCGCAAAGGGCGCGATGGCAAAGAACGTGGCGCCTGGCCTGTTCTCCATTGCCACCCACATTCCCGAGGTCCATTCATCGAGTTCGATGAAAGGGAACGGCATCGTTGGCAAAGGACTCGACGTGCCGAAGATAAAGAAACCGAGAGACAACAATGGGCAGCGAGGGAACTCAGGCGGAAGAAGCAGGCTCAAGCACAACTCCTTGCTCACAAAACAGGTGATCTCCGACGCTCTGTGTCGATGAACAATCTGCAACGTCAGGTTGCAAACGCAGGGGTGGAGGATTGTGTGGACTTGGACTTTTCTCAGGCTTCGGCTAACGCTTCTGGGTATCTGGCTTCGACCAGTGCTTATATTGCTGCTTCGGGCAACAGTGTCGGGATCACTTCGACAACAGGCACCACGTCCGCTGGTGGCGGAGCTCTTCGAGCTCTTGAATTGCCTGCAAACTTGCGCGGGCGAATCCAACAACAAGTCGTAACCTCTCGCAGAGTGTCTACCTCTGCCACTGCAAAAGACAACTCAAACCGACAGTTCGGCACCATGGGTCCGCCGGACGGTATTCCTGACCGTCCGAACGCGCTTCTTAGAAAGAGCCGTAGTACAAACACCCTAAGACTACCTAGGCGCGACGAAGGTAGTAAGCCTGGTTATTGTGAAACCTGTAGAGTGAAGTTTGACGATTTCGAATACGTAAGTCCTTTTTTGCATGCCTTTTTCTATTATGCTCAACGTTTGGTAGCACGTACGAGACCGTAAGCATCGCAAGTTTGCTAAAGACGACTCAAATTACCTTCAATTGGACTTCGTGCTCAACCGCGTTCAACGCCGTACTCGACAACAGTATAAGGAGGAAGAGCATCAATACTCGACCAAAGATGAGGAGCAAATATATTTCGAGGATTATCCAATGCATTCTTCGCCATTACTTGTGTTTGGAGGAAGTGAAGAGGAAAGCCTGTGGGATAGTGATATGGACGCCGACAGAGACGTTCCAGATGTCTGAAGGAACTTCTTTTTGCCCTGTATGGTATACGACTTTGTTGGTTTAGTTTCACTTATTTGTCCCACCAACTGTAGCGTAGAGAGCACTGGGAATGATTCGTCGCTAGACACGACTAGGAGAATAACGACGTATTTGTCATGAAGTCTACTGAACGATGGTCACGGCCGGAGGGAGAACTGTACCCATCTTGTGAGCTGCCTTGTTTGGCCGGAAATAAATTTCGAGGAAGCATAGCTGCTTGTTCCATGATTGACGTACCGCGGTTGACGTTGGAACGTTGATGCTTGGCGCAAGACAAGTAAATCGCAGTAGCTAGTAATTACAGCGTATATACATGATATTATGATTGTCATTCGACCTAGGCGCGATCAGTGGAGCAGCATCCGCACCACACCATCGAGCATTGTCAATGTGACTGGTTACAGTGGAGAGAGAGCAATCAAAAGGGACATTGCAGTGACTGCACAAGACAGTAACTGCTTCCCGTGTCATCGAGCAAGCACCCAGGGTAGGGCCGAGCGACACTGCAATGACTCAAACCTGAAACAGACGGAATGAGGGACACTAGACTATTTGCCGGCAAGATCCCCTTGAGAAAGAACATGTCACTGTCTATTGAGATATCTATCACGGTGCGTCAAATTGTCAATGGGTTGGGTTGGTTACACAAAACTGAAACACCGTGACTGAGATACGTGGGCGATACGTTGGCATGGCTTGCTGGCACAAACAATATGATACGATGCTCGGGTGTACATGTCGTTCCTATCTGTCAGGCGGTGCCATGTCATACGGTCGATAATTAGGGAGTCGAACCAAACCTGTGATGGAAGCAAAAGACTAAGGGGACCGAGTCCAAAACGTGTCATTTGGTCTGAGGATATCAATAAGCGATGAAGGTCAGCTTCGGTATGTGAGCCCGATCTAACCTGTGCCAGGAGTGCAGCCATATTTCTGTGCACGCCGAGCTTCCTGGCCAAAAACGATTCAGAGTATCACTACCCCGCGATTCCCACAGTAAGAGACTGCGCATGAAAGATGATCAACATGCGATGGAAGAAAGAGTCACTGTCTTTCTTGTACTCTGTGGCGGGTCTGCATAAAACCACACATACCAAATTTGGTATCTGACTCTTGGTCGCTGGAGACAGACATTTCGCCCTCCAGGGTTGATTCCTGGAAAGACTCTTGGAAATACGAATAGAGGAAACGGAGTGGACGAATTCCTTGAGAAATGTTGGGAGCGTTTATCGACCCGCAGTGCGATGGCAGTTCTGGAGGGCAGTTGAGCTCTCTGGTAATGATCAACTACTTTACCAAAAAAAGGGCTGTGACGGGTAACGTCACGCACGTAAGTAGGTTCGTTCAGGCTTTGCGGTGCAGGATTGCTCTGCCATCCGACGGCTTTGCGTTGCCCTCGTCCACCATTTATCCGCCAACCTGGCCTGTCCAGCGGAATTCTCTCCCCTGATTTATTCAAACCGCTGAAAATCCGTTTCTCACTATCAGGCGCCACTCATTTTCAGTGAGCTTGCTCCCTCCCGTCCCAGTCCTACCTGTGCACCAATTATTCCCAGTCACCAGCCCCGGGTATCTAAAGGATTCCGTAAATATCAATTGGCTTCAATTCCAAGCGCTCTTGACATTTTCTGCCATTCACTGAATCCTCGAACGCCAGTCATGTCTAACTCTCCAGAGGATTTGGACTCCGCGGAGGAACTAAACGACGATACCCAACTTACGATACGCATACCAAACCCGAAGGTGTATATGGCTCGTCAGTCACAGTGGAAAGGTCGACGAGGGAAACCACGCTGTGACCATTGTCGCATGAACAACTTAAAGGTGAGATCGCTTAGTCTAGTGTGCGATTTACATCGTGACCTTTGTTTAGTGTGACAGAGTGCTTCCAACTTGCAACCACTGCTCCTGGGCTATTGGCAGGGAGTGCAGATATACCCCTTTGCCCACCCCAGCGCATCGAGGTATTCCCCGATGCGATAGGTGTCGTCTTCGGAATCTAAAAGTGAGTTTCCCAGACAATCCTAATGAAAGTTGTACCCTTACTGAGCTGCACCTCAGTGTGACCGTAATCTCCCAGTCTGCAACCACTGCGCGGAAGATTCAAAGACTGAATGCAACTACACTCCTAAAAAGCGACACAAAGTCCCCTCGGACCATGGCACTGTTCGGGACAAGCAAACAACACCTTATGGTGCCAAAACCGCCTCCTTTTTGGTTTCTGATATACCTTCTAGCGAAGAGCCAGCGTCTCTCCCCCGTAGTGGTCACGGAGATTCCAGTGATGGTCACAGTTTTTACGGGCAAAATGTGGCGTCATCGTCGCAATTCCATCGCACGACCTTGCCCTTACCTGATGACTCTCGAAGAGATAATTCTTCGCCGCACAATCACTTCAACACACCGGAGCCTAGCGGACGTCAGACAATGCCAAGCTCACCATTCCCTAATCTAGCTCCTCGGCAGACGCTCACTACCAACAAATTATCCTTCATTTCGCATTCCTTCCCGTCTGATCAAGGGGCGATCGTTGCGAAACCTTTGGTGGAGTCCTGGGTGCACCCCTTGTTTGCACCACTTCCCGATGCCATTATCCAGAGAATCAGCAACGTCAATCCCGCCGAAATGCCAAGTAGGACACTCTTTGAGGAAAATTTCGCACGCTTCTTGGATGGTTTACCCCCCGAATTATTAGAGACGGCGGCATTCACTCCAGAATTTTACGCAGATATCTGTCGCTCTCTGTCGGGAAGTGACGCTGAGAATCTCTCAGACCGTTTGAGGATGTGGGTTTCTTTTCACCACGTTCGGTTGGGGTCGGAGAAATATCACCTTCTATTGCTTCCCCGAGACGCATTTTTCCATCTCCCGGCCTCTGAGGAGGAAAAGCTACGGAGGGATTACATCAGTCACATCGATAACCACTCCAACACTTCATTGTCCACTGCTTCTCCCAAGCCAGATACTATCGATCATGATCTCGCTGGATTCGATTGGACGAGAGCTTTTGAAAGGATACCTGTGCGCAACCAAATATACGACATACTTGTCTACGCACATCGTGCTCATGGTTCTTCTACATCTATGGTTTTCGAAACGCGACGGATCGGCATGGTGAGCTGTCGTTTGTTTCACGACTTCAGCTGTATTGAATAATTCCTCAGGCTACCATAACTTGGCCAATGATCGAGATGTTCATCCAACTGTGCCCGTTGTGCAGTCTGCGGAACAAATCTAGTCCTTCGCATTCCGCTAAAACTGAACCTCCGCATGGCGAAGAGAGCACCAGGCATTAGATGTAGCAGGAAGGCTACGAAGCTGTGTATGGTTGCCATGAGATCACGACAGAGCATCGAGATCCATTGAGTTTAATTACACCTCTATTGTTCATTTCTACACAACATATCTATTACGACTGTAACACCGGTGGTGATCTGCAATACCACGTATCTAAAACAACCTGTAATGCCAGAACAATGCAAGAGAAAAGGAAGCCAGACACTGATCTATCTCTATCTCTATTAGTAGTCGAGGATCAAAAGCGCTGAACCAGCACGGTGATGTCGTCTATCCACTTATCGTCCATCTCCAGAGTTAGATTGCGTGAAGTAAGGTCAATGTCGTCCCCACCAATAGCGTCGCGCAGCAAGTCGAAAGCGAGGTTCCTGGGTAGTCCTTGCTGGCTCCGCTTTTTGAGGGAGCTTCCTACGATGAGAACCCACCTCTCCACCAATTCCCTCGCTGAGAGTGTTGCATCAATGTTATCGTAGATGTCCAGAAGTCCGTCAGAGCATAAGATAAGGAAGGATTCCTGGCTGTCTGCTGTCACGTCAAATGCGAAGTGATGCACGTCTGGTATGTCCGAAACGTATGGGGGAGTCAGAATACGACCCGCATACTGTTTCGCCAGTGCAGGTGTCATCCAATCAGGCATGTACTCTCCAAAGACCCGGCGCGTGTACACGGAAGGGATCTTCAACCATGTATCTCCTACGGCTGTGTAGACAAGACAGGGTCAGACGGTGTCAGAAGAAATGTCCCTGCGGACTTACCGCGTGTGGGTGCAAGGTAACCGATGACCCTGTTGTCTGAGACACATGAATGTTCTCCTGGATGCTCGCGCGAGATACGCTGACGTTCCAGTGTGTTATTGCCATTGTGCAGCGAGTTCACAGCGAATCCCGACCATTCCCCAGATGACAGTTTCCTAGCAAGGACTGCAATCGGGCAGGTGAGAAAAAGGCAAATAAGGAAGGGGAAACGAGTCCCTAAAGGGTGACAGCCGCCTACCTGCCTGAGAGTCCCCCAAATTGACAATCCATAGATTTCTTTTTGATGGATCCAATAGTGAAAAAATGACCGTGGCACCTTGGGTGCATCGTGCAGAGATAGTCTCCCACTCCGATTCGTGGCGTTGAATGTGTTCTCTCAGCTGGTCAGGGCTCAGTTCGCAAAGCCGATCGCAGGGCAGAAAGTCGAAGAGATCTGAACGAATTGAATCGTCCAGGTGTCTGATTGCGTTTGTCAGGGCCTCTGAGACCAGCTCAGAACTGGGAATTGTATCCGTGGAACTGCTGAGAAGTGCCTGAAGCGACATTCTAATCATGGAAGGGAGTCGCTTGCAGACGAAGTTCACCGTATCATGTCCGCAATGACCTATTAACGACAGGGTCAGTACGATCATCACACAAACAACTGAAGTCAAATACCATCGTACACAGCATTGAACTGCCAAGCGCCCCCATGCAGGTCCCATTCTTCGATGCTGTATCGGTCTTGATTGAGAGTTGCATACTCGGTGCATGGTTGGAATGTGACACTATCGACTGAGTTGGATGAGCGGGGATCGCAGAGTCGCTGTAATTGGCTATCGACGGCGCCCTCTGGAAGGATGTGGTACGTCCAGCGTTGCTTTCCACCACGACCCAGATCAGTCGTGCAGAAATCCTTGACCTCCTCCAAGGCCTGGAGGTTTTCCGTGGAGGTTGCTGCAGGAAGAGTGACGACGTTGTAAATCATCTGAAGAGTGACGCTGGGGAAGTGCTCGACTAGTATACTCGAGGGGAGGATGACAATGACATGGCGAATGGATCAGGGGACCTTTTATATGTGTCACCTCCGCGCTCTTGGACTCCTCGAGATTAGAGCATGCGGCGAGAAATTGCAGAGGTCCTCCTCGGTGGCCGTAATTAGCATCGCAAGCATCAACTTCCTGAACTGGTACAGACCGTGGCCTGTGAGTGAAGCTGGGATTCAACCTAGCCGAAGGAAAGCCACGGCCCGGAGACGCTCGAGAACAGCGCGGCTGAGGATTATTACCAGGGAACTGAATATATTGTTTGATGCCTTGCGCGTGACGAAGAGTGCAGAGATGCATTCGATGTCGATAGCATTATAACTAAAGCGGTGTATCCCGCCTGCCGTTCTGTCAATGAATTCAATGATGTCTGAGATGAAGGGGTCGTGGTGTGTGTCCCCATTGCAACGTCGTGGCGCATTCTCATGTCACCTGCCTAAATGTATATCACGTTGCGTTGGGCAGCAGGGGCTGTGAGCATTTAACCCGGATTTACGCAATATTTAATTGAGAACATGTGAGCGAAGGTCCAGCGAAGACAATACGGAGCTCACCACGGCAAATTATTCTCATGAGCCTGCTGGCTTCATCCCCGAATAGCAACTGTGTGATAGATTGTGATTGTTATTATTATTGCGTGTTGTACGCAAGAGGGACTGATCAATATCATGCCGCAACCGAGATCCTGGAGATTGGCGCTCGAAAAAACAACGTTGCCTGTCAATTGCAAGGCGGACAACAGAGTACGTGTACAAGAAATAGGGGGAGAGAGCTTGGTTCAAGGAAAGCATATACAAACAAATATGTAGGCGATTGTGAAAAGCGTGTATATCTAAAGCAAGGCATCATTCATGCACAAGCACATTTCGTAAAAAGATGTCACCGTAACTCAAAGCTGGCGAATGCTAAATTGTAATCACCAAACTCATAATTGATCTTGTCAGTCCTTCGGTAACTCCTGGTATGACCGTCGGCAACCTCGTGTATTCCGACCAGACTGCTGGACGGAGAGAAAACAGGGCGCGAAGCTGTCAACGCAGATTTGAATTCTCTCTGCGCAGCTTCGGTGATAGCTTCTGCCTCGTCTTCCTCGGCGTTTCTGTTAACCTTTTTCGATATGAACAGGGTCAGGCTGAGCCTCCCGGGCTGAAAGATGTCAACGACACGCTGAATAAGCGTTCGCAAATCAGGGATATCCTTCGCAGAACAAGTGGGAGTAACCGAGAGGGGCACATTGCACTCGAAACTGGCATAGGACCAGCCGTCCTCTGGGGTCACATGGATGGTATAATAGCCTTCGCCTGCACCAACCTCGGTGGCGGTATCTCCCCACTTGATTAGAGCGTTGGATGAATACCCACAGGGAGTAAAAGCATACGCATCTAGGGTAGTCAGGTGGGTAGGGAAGATGTCCGTGATTCCGAGAGCAGCTGACAGGGTCTGCCCAGTAATGGAAGGCAACGCCTCCGAAGACGCACCGTCGACTGGAGAGGGAGGAACCGAAAAGAAGAATGGTTCACGAGCCTCGCGTGACAAGTCACTCATGAGGATCTCGATTGTATAATCTCGAGTGAGGCATGCCTCGGGATCACCAGATGCTAGCGGCAGCTGTATGCCCACATTGGGCTCGACATGTATCAACGGCGGAACCCTGGAAGCATTGGGGACGGTTCCTCCAACGATTGCAGGTGTTGTTACGTAAAGCAGCCAGTGGTCGCCATTTACTTTGCCGACAGTGTATGCAGCCCCATAGGGGAATATGGCGTCCAAAAACGCGACTTCGTGCTTCCACTCCCGATGAGGGTCGGGTTGACGTTCTGGAAACATGAATGACTTGCGGGAGTAGAAGCACTGGTAAACGGACGGAAGTGAAGCGTGTTCGCGAGCAATATCGAGGATGCGCGGAAGACCGAGGAGGTTGAGTGTAGTTCCGCATGTCTTCAGAATAATCCGGTGTGCGAATACAAACAGAGACGACTCGCTGTGAAGAAAGGACGTTGATATATGATTGACATGAAACCAAAATGAACACGATGGACGCACCTCAAGAGATAAGCATCTATTTGGTCGCCTTCAACAACACTGAGGACTTTGCACTTGACGATGTCAAGCATGTCCTCCCAGACATGGCGAGGAATCCTCCTCAAGCCAGCTCGGGTATCCTTTTGGGAAAGTGCGCCCTGCACACTAGCGGCTGAAGGGGCGAACCACACTTCAAGCAGCTTCTCTGGCCCCTCGAATGGGGTAGAGGCATAGAGAGAGATCCTGTCATCAATTGCCATCGGCGTCGAGGGAAATGGGGGAGTGATTTGGTGGAGGGATGCTATCGGGGAGGAAAGTCGTAGCCGCCGCAAAGGGCTGTGTCAGTATGCATCAAACGGATTCTTTTAGACGTGAAGAGGTTCTCGCAACACTGAGCAGATAATCTGCTGGGTTTACGAAGACAAGGTGGTTGACTCGTGGATCGCGCCATCTAAAAAATGAGCACAGCCACACACCTGTATAGGTCGTGTCGGAAAACTCCGTGCTGGTTCGTTTTGGTGCCGTGCCGATGGAGAACGCAACGTCAAGCAACAGACCACCAGCAGAACAATGCTCCGAAGAGCGTTTCCGCGATTTCAGCTCTTCAGAATCACCACTCCCATACTGCCTACCGCTACCAAACTTGCCACGCATCCAGTCTCGCTGACGGCCGTGCCCCGCGCCTCTCTCTCGCGTCATTACCGCACGTCTGCACCCCGCCTCACGTCCGCACCCCGCCCCGACGAAAACACATCCTCTTTACCCCCCAATGCGACAGTCTCGCAGCGCCTCAAACACCTCGTGAAATCCTATGGATGGTATGCGCTTGGGGTATATCTTGTCTTCTCCGCGCTTGATTTTACCGTCGCCTTCGTGGGGATCAACCTTCTCGGTGCTGAGCAGGTGTCGCAGGCTGCAGCATATGTGAAGCAAATCGTTTTCGGGTTCTTTCCCAGCAAGCCACCAGAACCAGGCAGGGATGAAATCGAGAATCCGTCGACGAACAACGGCAGCAAGGAAGGACTATACGCCATGCTCGTTCTGGCGTACACCATTCACAAGACACTCTTTCTTCCTTTGAGAGTCGGCCTCACAGCTGCTCTGACACCTCGGATAGTAGGCTGGCTCCGTGCAAGAGGTTGGGCTGGCGGTGAGGGGGCAAAGCGGGCAGCGAGAGAAGTGAGGGAAAGGATACGAATCACAAAGGGCCAAGATTAGGCTGCCAGGTATCAGAAACATGTCTCGTGACGCAGCACATATATTACAGTCGCCTTATATCAGCCCATTTGCTACACGATCCAAATGTCTGAGCCGTACCCCTTTAATACTAAATATTAATCCCCTCCGACGGCCGTGCATCAAGCTCATGTTCACCTTCGGAGTTTGCTTGAGGGGCACAGAACTTTCTGGAGCCGTGCCGACTGGCAGCCAAAAATGGCTGTTTGGTCAGCCGGACAGCTTGTTCTGGTATTAAGATGACAACGTGGAGTGAAGCCATCCGACATCCATGGTTCAACCCACCAACCATGAAACGCAGACTATCCGCCAAGGATGACGGCGACGGCGATTACCCCCTCCTATCTGACGTCTCACCATCTGTGTTTTCAACCGCGCGTCGGAAGCGAGTCAGACACAACTCCCTGGAGCGCAGATTGGCACACATGACGCTCGGCACCCCCGAGGAAATGGACATCTGGCCGAAGACCACCTTGCCACACCTTTGTGATACCTTGAACGTTATTTTACCGAGCTCGGTCGAGGAGCCCGGCACACCCGTGTCCGAACCCGTCGACATGGAGGTAGAACCTACCCGTAAGTCCCCTACTTTCTCAGTGACTCTCTGTTTTCAACCGTCGTCCACATGTCGTAGTGGTCACCACCGACACGTTTACCACAGTGCCGTCGTCGCATGGCATCAATGACTGGGAATCGGGGCAGCTCGATATCCAGGAGGTGCAAATATCTCCTGCAGTGCTCGAACGGCTCAGAAGGCAAACCAAGTGTCCACCTCCCCTCGTACCTTTACCCTGCCAGGCTTCTCAAGCGCTTGTGCTGTATCGCGCCCCGCGACCGCCATCTCCAAAACCCTTGGAGCCAACGACGCCCACGGTAGTGGCTCAAGAGGATGATGCGATGGAGGTTGAGTACCAGTAGACTTGAGCACCCTCATATTGGTGTCTCGCACTTGTATGACGGCGGTACAAAAGTCATCTAATGCTAAAGGAGGAAGTAATCTATGATCGTAAACGAGGGAAGCGGGAATGAGCACAAACAGGTGGCACGCGCAGACTCGATGTTATACTACAACCACGTATGGTAAGAGTCTATAGGGAGCAAATGATGGGATCCAAATTTAGCTACTTGTCTGGGAGCCATACGCCATCATTGCGTTGTCAGCACTCGATGCGACCTGGGGTGTTTCCCCGCCTTGGTATAGACCGTCTGTGAAGTTCAGGTGGGAGTGACGTAATCGAGTATGGGCGTGGGGGTGTGGGACGTGGTGCATCTGCGCTTGTGAATAGGGAGGGCGTAAAGTCACTGCAGCATTTGTGGCTGCCTTTCCCGCATGCTGGGAGAGACCCGGCAAGATCGGGCTGGATTGAGTATTGGTCTGTGCGGGAGGGGGCTGTGTGGAGACGGGAGGGGCGATGTGAGTGGAAGAAGATGAGTGGTTGTCGGGGAAAGAAGGGGCAAGAGGAGGGGACAAGGCAGGGGTGGAGGGGCTGCTGTGGGAGAGAGAGGTGTAGGATGCGGTTGGTACACTAACTGGGTTGGTGTCCTGTGCAGGGAGGATGCGGTTCTGGGAAAGTTGAGGCTGGCGTTGCTCGTGAGGAACGAGGGACTCTTCTTGATGGGGCTGATCATCTGGAGAGTCGAGAACGGCGGGGGTACTCTCCTCGGGAGGGGCCTGCTGGGCGATTTTCTGGGCGGCAATTTCTTCGGCAGTGAGAAAGCGGCCACCTGGGCCACGGGGACGACGCATCGCATGCTTGTGGCGGGATTCATGGAGATAAGGCTAGTAAGCGGGGGGTGAGTAGTGGAGGGAAGGGAGATGTGGGGTGGAATGAAACGGACTTTGCGCTGCCTGGAGAGGCGATGGACCTCCTCGAGGCGGGCTCGAGCGACACGGCGTTTGAGGATACGGAAATACTGCTTTGCGTTTACGTAGAGAGGCTCTTCGTCTACATTTTGTTCATCGAGGACGGGCTCGCTGGTGTTGGCGGATTCGACGTCGTGGATGTGGTGGAAAAGGTCCTGTACGGGGGAGTTGCGGTGGGTTGTGTGGGAGGGGGAGGAGGGGGTTGGGGAAGGGTTTCTTGGGTACAGAGAGGCGCTGTAAATTTCATTCTGGGAGGTGGGCGGGGCGGGCTGGGACTGGGACGGGTTTTGGAAGTTGTTTTGGAAGTGGAGATGATGATAAGCGGGGGAGAGCAGCTGATCGACAGGATCGCCCATTGATTGGCTCGCAGCGTTCACTTGTCTTTGAAACGTCCGTACCATAGTCACACTCCTCTTGTCACACACCGCTCGTGTCACATTGTTCACACGCCCCTCTCCTCCTCCCCGATGGACACCCCGCTCTTCACCTGTCTCTCCTGCGCGATCGCCTTTTCCTCCGCGGAGGACCAGCGTACGTCATCCAGATCCCCCTTGCCCGATCTCACCCGCCCCACAGGCACCCACTATCGCTCCGATCACCACCGGTACAACATGAAGCGGAGGGTCGCCGCCCTCCCCCCCGTCAGCGCCGCCGTGTTCGCCCAGAAGCTCCACGAGCGCACCCAGGACGGCCCCTCCCACACCCACCCCCGGTGTGTCCCGTGCGGGTACGCCCATTTCCCCTCTCGGTAGCCCGCCGCGCCGACGACCCCCCTAGAAAGACATACACCACAGAGAACGCCTACAGATCCCATCTCAACTCCAAAAGGCACAGAGAAAACGTGCTCAACGGCCCATCCCGCCCCCCGCAGCACCCGGCTCTCCCCGGCGGAGACCCCCCCCACTCCGAGTGCGCCTGTCTCTTCTGTGCCGCCCCCGCCCCCTCCCTCCAAGACAACCTCTCCCACATGTCCTCCGCCCACTCGTTCTTCATCCCCGACGCCGATTACCTCGTCGACATCGCCGGCCTCGTCAATCACCTCGCGGAAAAGATTGCGGTCGGCAACATGTGCATATACTGCAACGGAAGGGGGAGAGAACTCCACACCCTGGAGGCTGTTCGCAAGCACATGATCGACAAGGGCCACTGCAAAATTGCTTACGATACCGAGATCGACCGGCTCGAGCTCTCCGACTACTACGACTTCACCACGTCCTATCCATCCAGCACAAAGAAAAAGTCGCACGAGTGGGAGGACGTTGACGAGGACGCTCTGGACGCCGACGACGACCCCGACGACGCCGAGTCAGATCACGCCGATCACGTTCCCGACAACCAACTGGCATACGGCGACAGCGAATACGAACTGGTCCTTCCTTCCGGCGCACGTATCGGCCACAGAAGCATGATGCGATACTACACTCAGTCGTTCCACGGCATACCCGTCGAACCCGAAGATCCGAACAGCGGTCCAGCTCTCGTCCGACGTCTCCTCGCAGACAAGCATTCAGCCCTGGTTCCCCGCAAGGGTGGCTTTGGGGCATTCGGCCAAGGCACCCAAGTCGTCAAAGCAAGGAACAAAGGAGAGGCTCGCGAGGCAGGTCGACACATCAGAGAGTTTAGAGACCAACGTCGCAGGGAGGACTTCAAGACAAGAGTGGGTTTTGTCCACAACAATCAGAAGCACTTCCGCGACCCCCTGCTACAAGTCTGTCTTCATTGTCTCATCTCGTTCCCTGTACTCACCTTCCTTTCAGTAACCGTGACGTAGACGTTCAGCGTTCTACCTGCAAATACGGTGGTAGACGTAGGTCTAGGACTACTTTTACTTCTATCGATAATTACTAAAACAAATGTCGTTTGAATATGGACGAACTCGTAGGGATATAGTGGGGAATGAACGACTTGTCAAAAAGGGTATAAATGTCGTGCAGCAAAACGGCGATAACAAGGCGGGTCAAAGCGACGGAATTAATACAAATACGAGGCAGGGACAACTCCCTCTCGCCCAGTCTGCGGGTTTCTTGCGTACCACCATCTGAGCGGGTCATCAGCATGCTTGCTAGAATTCCTTGAAAACCACAACTTACGCATTATCTCTGTCATCGAGCACTTGGATTTCCATCCCCGCCGTCAGGGGGAGCTCACCCTCGCCTGAACCATCAAACGAGTAACGCGCGTGAGCGGGCCGACTGCTTTCCTCTTCCGCGGCCATCGTTCCAATCACTGCGTCGGACGGCGTGGCAGCCCGCAGGTAGTTGCTCGCGTCAGGTCCAAATGGATCTGCCTCTCCCTCCACTGCACCCTCGCGGGCTGCTTCCTCCTTCTCAGCGCTAACGTTGTTGAACGGACTTTGTCCGCCCAAAATTGTAGTCCTGGTCGCAGCGTTGATGTGTTCGAGTAACGATGATGGACGATGCTGAATCGAGGAGTCGTCATCATCTTCATTTTCATACCGGGCGAGCTTGTCGTCTCTTCGAGACAAAAGGGTCCACAGTATACCGATGAGAGCGAGGAGAAACACAACACCCGCAGCGATGGCGATTGAAATCAGGATAACAATGCCAGTCGCAAGGTAGGCTAATGTCTTTCGTGTCAGAGGATTCTACCCAGATGACACTGGAAAATGCTTACACTGTTGGCTGAAACTAAAGTTTGCGATCGAGTAGAATAGAGAAGAAACATATCCGAGGGTGCCCTGTGCAGACAAGGAAGCGAGATAGGGTATGAACGTCTGCCCGTCGAACAACACCAGCGATGCTGAACCAAAGGATGAGTCAGACAATGCCCCCGATATCATCAACATCCTATCGGATTCAACAATACTGTTGGAACTGTGCGTGGTCTGCAGAGGAACCATGAGCAGCTGAGATATATTCGAGTTGGCTTCAATAGCCGAGCCTGATTTAAGAGTCAGTCTTGCGCAAAGTAGATATACTGCAATTTGCGCACCAACGTTGGACCAGGTAACACCATCCCAGAATAATACGAAGGATGATGACCCATCACTCGTGCTAATCACTCAATTCATTAATGACTAAGATCCAACAGAATATCCTACTTACCGGCCAGCAGCGAAAATACTTGAGGAATTGCCATTATTGACCTCTACAGCGGTAACAGGACCAGGGATCATAGTCGGGTCACCTATGGCAGTCCAACTATCATTGGCGAAACTGTACTGCGCGACATTGGCAGAAGTGCCATCGGCCAGCGCAATAGCACCCGCCGCGATGAGGAGTTCTTGGTTGCTCTGGAAACCTTGTCAAGAAGTGCGCAAGAAAGAAACAATACAGACGTACGCCGCCGAACGAAACCGAAGAAATGTCACCCTGCAGGCCAGAACCAAGTGCGCTCCATTGATTCAGGGTGGTATCCAAAAGGCAAATCGCTTGACAAATGACCGTGCCCGCCTGGGCGAACGATCCAGCAACTATAATTGTATTGGGTTTGTAGGATGTCGTGGTGATAGAGCGCACGACGACAGAGGATCCAGTTTGTGCTTGGATAGGCTGAGCGATCGTAGTCAGCCACTGTTCACCAACCAGGTCGTAGATAGCAAATCCGTTCGCATTGGCTCCGGTCAGGTTAAACTCTCCCCCAACATACAAGTGTGCTTCCGAATCCACGTACAGAGCACGAACTACTCCGTATATCTGGTCGCCAGCGAGAGCAGTAGCAGTGGACGTCACCGGATCGTAGATAGCGACAGCTTGGGAAGTCGCAGACGACACAGAAAAAGAGAAGTTGCCTCCAATAATGGCGACTTCGTGGGAAGAAGAACTATTCGACCAAAATACCCCGGCCAAGACAGCGGGAGCAGGAGTTGGAGGTGATGGGGGTAGTGTCGAGGGGGTGGTCGAGCCTTGTCTCTTGAACAGAGCAGGGATCTTCATATGGGAAAGCCAAGGGGTAGGACTGCGTCCGTGGTGATTATACCGTTTCTGCGTCGTGGATGTCGAAACAGACGCGTTTGTGGAACTGTCGAGCTGAATTCCTAAGGGAGTAACTGTCGGATCATCGCTGCCACTGTTCGAGAGTAGGACCATGCCCGTAGCCCCATATTCTGCCATGGCCTGGACGTTTCCAGCAAGAAGCTGGGGCACATCTTGGCCGCTCGAAGATGTACCATTGTTGACGAAGGTGAAGTTTCCCATGACGAAGCCACCACTGTTTATCCATGATGAACTTGTGATATCCCACGTAGCAAAGCCGCCTGCACTGGAACTCGAGCCAGCCAGTGTTATCGTCTCGGTGAAATTCCCGGCGACCAGGATGCTAGTATTGGCAAGGGCGATGCTTGCCACGATCCCATTTACACCGGCTCCCAGCGTACTCCACGAGTTCGTCTCGATGTTGTACATTGCGACTCCCGTCAACCGTCCTTGAGTCGAAGGTGTTTGAGTGTCGGAAAAAGAGCCTGCAATATATAGTTCATCGCCGTACAAAGCGAATGACGCGACCGCGCCATTAAGCCCCCCATTGGAGAGTGAAGAAAGGACCCCCTGCTTGTAGGCGACAATATTGGAAGTGCCGCTCAGGGAACCAGTGACGAAGGTGAAGCTGCCCCCCAGGAAGATAATCCCGGAAGGATGTTGCACAGCAGCTGAGATGTAAGCGGAATTAATGTTTGCAGCAGCCAGGGCATTGTAAAGATCAATGCCAATGGTATCAGCGGCAGTCTCGCTGGTGTTGGGTAAGACGCCAGTAGCATCAACAGCAGCGTCCAAGTTCAATGGCCACTCGAAAAATCCGAACCCGCGTTGTGTTCCAATGCTAGTAGATCCATTGCCGGCTACGCCAGACGACGAAGTCACGTTAGCGGAGGTCAAGACAAGCTCAACATTCCCAGCAACAAGCTCGTATTCTCCATTTTGACCTTCTCCTGTCGGTTGATCAGCCAATGACATAGTCACTGTGGTCACAAATGAAGAGGACGAAGGGACGATTGGACCACTATAAACTGGTATGATGACGTCATCTTGAACCTGTTGTGATACTGTGGACACGAACGGCTGCGACCCGTCGCCGGGGAACACTGTTACTTGAACTGATGTCCGAAGGTCACAGTCTTGGAAGTCTTCACAACCGGGTATAACCAGATTTACCACGTATTGTCCAGACGCCGAGACGTACGGCATCCAGGTGAAGGTAGGAGCTTGTGACGCAGGTGTGCCAACAGAGACTGTGGAGACGAGGACGGTCTGGAGAGTGGCAGGAATATCTGTGTTCGCACTCTTCGACGACCAGTCGCCGGTCATCGTCACATCGGACGGGTTGGGTGCAAAGCAGGATTGTGTATTTTGGCTGCTGACGGCCGAAGCAAACGCTCCGGATGATAGAAGTTGTAACATGTGCAGACCGGGGGCAGTCCCTTCCCACTCCGAGAGGGTGATTTGTACGCCGGTCAAGGAGACAGGACTTGTGAAAAGAAAATCCTGGTACAGGATTGAAGCGTCGGTTGACAACGGACAAGTGCTCGTGCACGTCACATTCTGACCCGTAGACGTATCGACATACGTAAGAGTTTGCACGGTGTTGTCGGGAATTGACGTGACACTAGGGAGAGAGCAGAAAGTTGAAGACTAAGCAGAAGGCAATATTCAATCTGCGTACCTGAAAGCCGTCGTACCATAGCCATTCAGGAAAGTGTTCCCAATGCGGACACCATACGCACTCATTGCAGCAAACGTGCGAATCGTGATGACAGCTGCATTTCCAGCCGCAGCGAGCCACGTATTTCCAGGTCCATCAGGACCCGCGGGACAAAGGATCGCCTGGATGTTACTGAACTCCGAGTCCGTCGAAGAGGGAGCCCCGACGATTTCTGCACCTTGAAGGGGTATCGGAACGAGCGAGGACGAAAAGGGGGTGGCACCTTGAGAGTACGGAACGTTGGGATTATTATTGCTGCTAGTTACTCCGCCACTAAATGACGTGGTGAATGAACCGGTGAAGAAAAGGCTAGTATCGGAGGCATTGGAAGTTATGGATGTGACTTGGCCGTCGAGACCTTTGAACGGTGGTGCGGACCATGAACTTGACTTGGTATTCCAAATCGCAACAGAAGGACCTGGCGACGAGAAATGACCACCAACCCAAAGGTTGCTGTTGGATGCATCACAATATACGGCACCGACTGGACCATCTGGACCGCCGGAACCGAGGGCAGAGAAGGCGCCCGAGGCAGGCGAATAGGAGATCACGTAGCTAGTGGAGACGTTGGCGATGGAAAGAAAGGAACCAGCAATATAGTAGATGTCGTTCATAGCACATGCCGAAGAAATTGAGCCGCCAGAGTTCGTGTTAGCGATGGAGGTGAGGGCCCCCTGCGGTGTGCGGGACAAGAGGGAAGACACGGTAGGATCAAACGAGGTGGAGGTGGAGTTGTCGAAAAAGTTTAGGCCAGCAAAGACGCCAGCAAGGCCAACTTGGCCCATACGGTCAAAGTCGACGAGAGGGAGAGATGCGGATGCGACATGTGCGAGAGAGACGACGGCGAGGGCGGAGGGCCATGGAGTGAGCATGACGGGAGGTTGAAAGGAAGGTCGGGTGCAACTGCCCTGGCTAGCTTTGTGAGCGATAGCCCGACAGTCAGAAAGAGAAAAGCAAGCAAGACGGTTGGTGTTTGCGCGGGCCAGCCAGCAATTAAACGAAACTGTTCACGTGAGACCGTCCCACGGACCTCGTGCAGTCCACACCCTCACTCGATTGCAATTCGGTCTCTATTTCCGACATCAAACAAACAGTACCCTAGTCCGTCCGCGCGGTAACACTACTCATATCTGGCACCGACCCGACAGGTTGCAGATGAGGGGAAGCTTGTTCCAGCGACCTGGACCATCCAGACGTTATACTTCTTTGTCACAGGCGTAACAACGATGCTCACTGAGGGTATCTGTATCGGATTATGCCTGGTTTCGTCGCCCTGGCCTGTACAGTCACGTTGTCCGTGACTTGTTGTGATTGCAACATGTGCTTCTCGTTCAGTTGAGCCCAAGTGTCGGGCGGTGTTGAGTAGTGGGAAATCCATCGTGTGAGATATGCATCACCGTCTCGCGGTGGAGCCCACTTGTAAAACGAGACAGCCAGCAGGGACAGCAACAGCGTATTCCGCCAAAACGGCGTAGAGAATCCAGCTACGGGGTTTGAGTCCCAGCTCCGAAATGATAACCAGACAGGCAAACCTTCCGGACTGGAATGAGCACCATCCAGGTGTTCTTCGTGTGCATGATTACCACTGGACGCAAACCTGAGTTGGCTTGAGACTGGCCCCGCACGGGGCTTTGGACGCAATAGGACACCCGCCCTAGCGAGATGCATGTTGTTGAAGAAGGAAGGCTTGGAATATTTTCAACACCGCTAACGTTCCCACACTAGTTGATATTCCCCTCCATTCAACTTGGCCTCGATTCTATCACAATGCCCACTTCGCCGCGACGTTCCAAACGTCGTTTTTCGTCGACTTCCATTGGGACCACCACTTGGAATCCGCAGGTCTCGAATGCGACGTCGGCTACACGTAGGCATGAAGGGACTCTTTTACAGGATCTCCCAGTACCACAACCTCTGACATATGCATCGCTTCCCCCCACACCTATTCTTCCTTCCACCCCGGTTTGCTCGCCGCCACCATCCGCAAGACGCCCTCCTCCAGAGCCACAGTCTCATCAACCATTGTTTTCACTGTGGGATTATCTTCGCGAAGAGCTACTAGCAACCGACTTTGACTCGCACCAGGAACTTAAATGGGAGCGGGTCAGCAACTTCTTGAGCATTCCTTTGGCGATGGAGAAAGTGAGCGATGTCTCTTTCCGAGAGCGTGTCTTTTGTCTTACACCAGATGCCAGATTATCGGCTTTGGTTTCCTACTCTGCTTGGACTCTTTCCTCTATACATTCACAATACAACCTATTCGCTTCTTCATAGCAGCTTCGCGTTACATATACAACCTTGTCACTTGGTCCAAGTCCCCCCTCCCTCCTTCCCAAAAGGCCGATATCCTACGCACCCTTTTAGTTGTCGTCTCGATCACTCTCCTCATACCACTCGCGGATGCCAGCAAAATTTACCACTCTATTCGTGGACAGGACACTATTAAGCTGTATGTTATATTCAATTCTCTAGAAGTGAGCATTGTCCATTTTTATGCCGGAGCACTGTTCGACATGCACGGGTCATGTAGATCGCAGATAGGTTGTGTGCCTCGATCGGACAAGACATACTTGATTGCCTATTCTCGCGATCTACGCTGGAAGTGCCGTCTCACAAAGTACCATTCTCTTCTCACGTGTTCCGCCCCTTGATCTTCTTCATCCTAGCGACCTTCTATGTTGGTGAGCTGCTAGTGCATCCACCACCATGATGTGATGATTCAATGTCGCCGATAGCCAGCCACACTCTTGTTATGCTCTACCAGCTACTTTCTTTAAACGTCGCGGTCAACTCTTACGATCATGCCCTCCTCACTCTCCTCGTTTCCAATCAATTTGTCGAAATTAAGGGTTGCGTATTCAAGAAGTTTGAGAAAGAAAATCTCTTCCAAATTACTTGTGCAGATGTCGTTGAGCGTTTTACGTTGTCTCTGATGCTTGTCGTCGTTGCGTTCCGCAACCTGATAGAGCTCAGTGGCTCTGAGTTCGACTTTACGGGCGGGTTTGTAATGCCGAAAAGCTTTGGATGGTTCAGAGGGAATAATGTTTTATGGACTATTTCATATGTGGGTGTTTTTGTTCCGCTATCGAGGTGTTATATGTCTCACCTCTATATAACATCAGCCTGTCGTGACCGTGCTCGTGTCGGAAATGATGGTCGATTGGTTAAAACATGCCTTCATTACAAAGTTCAATCATATCCGTCCATCTGTCTACGAGCGATATATTGACGTATTATGCCGTGACCTTGCAAGTGGAAGTGTCGTTGGCCGGCATGGTACCCGTAAAGTTCGTGCCCTCGACTATCATTCACAGTAATGCTCAAAATATGTCATACAGCACACGTATGTTGACCAGTCACCTCTGGTTGCACGTCGCCTTGGTTTTGCTTCGGTTCCGCTTGCTGTCCTGGCAATCCTCATTGGTCTTCAGTCCTTCAATCTAGTGTTCTCCCGTCACCTGCATGATCAACGGGATCTGCACCCATTGGCAAAATGGATAGTGATGGGAATGTCATTCTGGCTGTGGTGTGTCAGTGTGTTCATTATTGGTATCATACTGATTACTGGAAATGTCAGCTTCTTGGCACTCAAGGTTCTTTTGGGTGTAAACTTGATTTCATATGCTGGTACCCGGAGAACTGGGACGGAAGCTCGAGCAGTGGCTGATCATATCAATGATTTCGGTCGTGATCCCATTGGAGAAGGCATGGAGGAACGAGAATATAACAAGCAATTACAAAAAATGGTGGATAACTGGCATGATGATGCTGTGTTTGTCAGTGAAATGGGAGAGGGCCGGGAGAACAGTAAGGTTGTCATGGGAAGTAGGAAAAAGCATGTTCCATTGGAGGATCTCACCCGGTTTACCATGGTAAAGCGTATTTGGTGAAAGTTCTTGTCTCATTTTGCCCTGCCAAATTGTGATTTCACACCTCAGACATGGCTGAATGTGTCAGTGACAAAGTGGGTAAATATTGAAGTGGCTTGGATAACTGACTTCCTTCATACATACCAGTGAAAAAGTTGCTTGGCAAGAAAGGAAGAGGGGAAATGATATTTTATTTCAAGATAGATGATATTTAATCAGGACTATGCTAAGGCCTCACTTCACTTTGGTCACCCTTTAGTCATCAAGAAATTCACAACTTGATTATTTAAACTCATCTTGCTGGAAGCAAGGTCATATGTTGTGGGTTTCATCTGCCAAATGTTAATGTTTGCAACATCTCCTATTTTGTTTTGCCCCTAAGTTGCTGCCCAAACAAGATTCATTCAAAATCTTCCATAGAAACTTCTCTTTCCAGCAAGATCACTGTTGCTATAGCTGATCCTAGAGTTGTAACTTATAAACAACCTATAGTGGCTGAAAGAAGGATTCCAATATTTGACTATTTTGAAAAGACTTGACATTTGCAAGAGAACCAAAAAATGTTAGCCCTAATCCTTGCCCTGACAATGAGCCTTTAGTCATGTGATTTGGTTGTTAACCATATTAAAATAACATATGATTAAGACACTTTTTTGAGCAACATTTCTATTTGATGATTTTAGTATCCTGTACACTCTCCCTTTGCTTTTATGACTGCCACTAGTCTTCTAGGCCTGCTTTATACCAATTATTGGCAGAAATACCATCCAGCTAACTCTACTTCATCATAAAATCCATTCCTATATCTATTAGAATCAATATTCTCTTTGAATCTGGCCTTTCTGCCAGGCAAATATCCTCCCAAACTGGTTTGGGGAAGTATACTGTGGCCAAGAATACTTAGGAAATCCATTAAGATAAGAAAAAAATTAAATTAGATTGTTGTTTTAAGCTTTCTCCTACTAATAAAAGGTGAATTGTCTATAGTATTATCTTTGGCAAGGCTGAAAATGCTGTCCAGGCAATTCCATCTTATCAATTCTGCCCTCTTCCCTCCTGTTTGTGCTCAGAATGTTATAAATGTGCTCAAGTTTGCATCTCTCAAGGCTATAGTTAAGAAAAAGCAACTACTCTTGTCTATGAGATATAGGCAACATAGGCTAGTCTTTTTCCTTAAGCACCAACATTGGATTGTTGTTAAGAATCAAAGATGGACAAATAATCTAACTGAAGATCTACTCCAGTATCAACTCCAGAGGTCCAGAGTTCTTGGATCTGATGGGACTTGGCTTTACCTTATATGGTATACCCTTGTAATGTCCAGTCTCAGATTTTGGAGGTAGTCAATGGGGGATGAGACCTAAGCTGGAATTGCTTAGTCTGCAAGCTTAAGAGAGGAGGGTGAGCAGAGAGACAAGGATATGTCTTAGTTGATATTTATACTGAGATTACATGGGGATATGTGAAGATTTATATACTACTAGAATTCATAATCTGAATGAGTACTGTAAGTGAAACACAAGGAAAGTTAGTCTGGATGTGGGCATTGGACAATGTCAGTCAAAGATCAGATAATGTCAATCAAGATATAGTAGCAGTCAGAATGTCAAAGGTGATCAGAAGGATATCTGGTAGTTGGATAGGTGTCAAGGAATAAGATCTGAAGATGAGAAGCTAAGTCCTAAACAAGAAAGCTTCAGAGTTTGTAAATTAAGGAAGTCAGGAGATATTGGAGAAGTGAAGTTGGATTTAGGAAAATTGTGGAATATGATAGTATCTTCTCTCTAGGCCTAAATCCCTGAAGGCCACAAATTGAGAGAATTATATGGGGTAATTGTGGCATGTGAAAATATGCATAATAACTGGGGCTAGAAAAGTGAAGTTAAAAAATAGCATGGGAAAAATCAAGTCAACAAAGTGGAGTTTGAAGAAGTGGAGTCTGAAATATTCCTGGCAGATATAAAGTCCATGGATGGCACTTTGTGATTTTTCATTCCCTATCCTCATGTCTTTCAGCAACAAGTACTTCAATATTCAAAGCTAGTCCAACAACTGGATCACTGAGAATGTGAAGGATGGTGACAAGCTCAGCAAGGCAAAGTTCACTAAGTGGAGAAGGCAGGTGAAAGTAAGAAAGGCAGCAAAGGAAGCCCAGAAGAGGGCAGAAGAAGAGAAGAAGAAGACAGAGGAAAAAAAGCAAAAAGTGAAGAAGGCCCAGAAAAGGGCAAAGGAGTAGGCACAGTGAGAGGAGGAGAAGTAGAGGGGGGCAGAAATGGTGCAGAGGACCTTGAAGGAGAAGGCCAAATAGAGGATGAGTGATCTTACCCTCACTTTTTCATTGCTAACAAACTTAGGTAGAGCAGGTGTGCTAGAATTAGAGTACCAGCACACCTTTGATCCAGAGGAGCCTGCTGGAGTACAAGCTAGAGTCCAGAAAGTCCACTTTCTATGCCAGCTGCATTCAGGTGAAGGTGAAGTGCATGCACCCCAGTGCAGAGGAGACAGTGACATGGTGGAGGAAGAGATATAAGGTAGAGTTGCCCAAGGTCAAGGGGAAGAAGAAGGCCTGGACAGAGTCAGAGGGTCCAAAGGCCAGTCCAAGTCAGTCAGGGGGCTGGAGCTTTGAGGATGAAATCCTCTTGGAGATCTTGGTTGTTCTGAAGAACTTGATCTTCTGGATGATGTGCCACAATATAGTGCAGGAGGAGCAGAGCTGGCTGCTTATACAGCTGGTTGAGCTCAAGGCATGGAGGTATACAGGACATGTTCAGAGGGCCTAGAGAATGACTGGGACAATAAGTGGCAGTTAGAGTTGTAGAGGAAGGCAGGTATAGAGGTGATGAAGTTGGGAAAGGAGAGGGCAGAGATAGAGGAAAGTGTTGGGGGCTCCAAGAAGGGCTTGGAGGAAGGGTTGGAGTAAGAGCTAAAGGAGGGGTCAAGGGGTGAAGAAGAAGAGTTGAAGAGTGAAGAGGGATTGGAGCAAGAAAGAATGGAGATAGAAGGCTTGGATGGAGAAGTTTAGATAGAAAAATATAACTATTGTAATATAAAGTTTTTTCTTTGCTATAAGATGGAGTAAAAAGCTAAGGAGTGGAGTAAAGTCTGGGCTTATCTGGATATCAGAGATGGAAGTCATGGACAAGCTCAAAGGCATGACCTAACTCAGTTGCTAGTAGCCATAAAGTTTTGTCATCTGTTCCTTCATAGCCAAACTACTAGACAAGGTAAAGAACTTTATAGTTTTTCTGTCTTGAATCAATTTTGGAGTCAAGAATCTTGGAGATCTCATACTCTGGTTCTCTGTCTACTTCCATCAGAAATGGTGGAGATTGTTCTTGGTTCAGAATTATGTTGGATATGGAGGGTTCCAACTAAGAGACATGGAAGACTGGATGAACAGAGTTCATGGAGTCAGGAAGATGGAGTGTGAATAAGCAGCTACCAGCTTGTGCAATAATGCCATATGGTCCTAAGTTTCTCTTGGAGAGTTTCTTGGAGAGTTGGATAGATCAGAAATACTTGGCTTTTATGGAAACTTGACCTCCAACTTTGAATTCCAGAGCCAGAGTTCATTTAATGTCAGCCAGACCTTGATAGTGCTGCTAGGCATGGGTCATTTCTTCTCAGTGGAATTGATGAAGGGAGTCAAGGTTGATGGAGTAGTTTCTAGCACAAGCAGAGGTGAGGTCATGTTCTGGATAAACAGCAAGATTGGAGTGATAACCCTTATTGGCAAAGAATAGTGAAACTCTGGTGGTCATATTTAGAGCATTGTTGTATGAAAACTTCATGAGGGGCAGGAGTTCAGACCAGTTATCTTGTTGGTTATTGCAATAAATATGGAGGTATTGCTTGAGGGTTTGATTCATCCATTCAGTCTGGCCATCACCTTTCAGACAATATTCAGAAGTGAAATGTAAGCAGATATCAAGGGCCTTTTCAAAGAAGTAGAAAAAGTGAGAGACAAACTTGGAGTCTTTATTGAAGGTGATGTGGAAGGGAACTCCATGCTTGGAAAAGACATGAAGGAGGAATTATTGCAGTATCAGACATCATGTGAGCATTACTAATTTAAGTACACTACCATTTTTTGTTGCTTATACTGCTTCAACTCAGTGACTTCCAGTGTTATCAAGATGAGACAGTCTATCTTTATATTCCTATAGCCTATACTAATTACAGCTAGCCTAATACTTGCTATAGATACATACTACTGAATATAAATGACTTCCAGTGTTACTGAGCTTAATATTTGCTATAGGTTATAAGCCCTGCCCTTTGTCACATCCCATGACTTTCCTGAACCCAACTCCACTTCTCTGGTGTCTCTGGATCTCTTGAACTTATGAACTCTGAAGCTTTCTTGATTAGAACTTAGCCCCTAACCTTCAAACCTTATTTATTGACACCTGTTAAATTCGACCCCTATTTAACCTAACATGTGACAGTCATGTGATCAATCACGTGCTTTCGAGGTCACATGACCTTATCATGCTTTCATCACATGACTGTGGGAACAGTCTAGAACGTTCCACAACGTGTATTTAATCTCCGTGATTCTAGAAGGATCAAGGTACGGACTACTTAATTACCACGATCTAGAACTAGTCTAGACTCGCTTACTTATCTATGACATCACGATGACGCACTTATGACATCATGCCCTATGCCCTACGCACAGACCTTTTACAAATAAGTACAAACATA
>JBBPUP010000085.1:4058-28909 GCA_038094735.1 Exsudoporus floridanus
GGCATCATGATACCGTACATCCGCTGAAATTCTATAGAGGTGACATGATCACCGCATTCCGTAGTGCATGCTACAAGGTAGCCATTCCATTGTTCTGTGTGGTGATGGTTTAGTGATTGAGCTTGTGTGTTCGCGCTTGTTGTGGAATTGGGTGGAACTTGGTGTGGAAAGGGTGGAATGCATGTCATCATCGAAATATTTATCCATGACATCCTTACCCTCCAACCACAACCCTCACTCGACCCACCAGCTATCGAAACTAACACTATCCTTCAGTCCGCACCCGTAACTTGACTTCTCGGACCGATCTCTTCACATTGCTTGATTCAGGTTCCTCAGACTTCGATTATGTTTGGGTGCTGTGTAGCTGGCAGATTCCTGCAGACCAACCTACAACAGGTAGACGAGACGCATGCCTTGTTTGAGATTCCCGCCGCAGAAAAGGTCAACCACGTCTGCGTCTTTCTATTGGGTACAGGTGAGCATCTCTACGTATTCCTCCGCCCCTAGCCCTTGCGCACTCGTTGACTCTCGATTCTAGTGCCATTCCCCGAGGGCTACGGTGCTACGGTGCACTTTTTTTGGCCAGGAAAAGGGTCTCAAGTACTGGGGATGTACGTCCTAAAGCTCCTTCCTCTAATCCTGTGGCAAACATGACAGGGATCTGACTCCCGTCGGGACCGATTCCGAATATAGGCTTTCGAACGAAAAACCATCCGCAATATTTCGCCTCCGTTCCACGTTCTCTTCCCTGTCTAACCCAGCCTCCGGTATGAGTACACCATCCGCATTCACCTCTGCCGCGTCCACCACGACTGGCGACGTCACTGCCATCCTTGGATTTGCGGTCGAGCCCCTCGAAGCGGTTGCGGCACAAATAGCAGCACTCTCTACGACGACGATCAACTCGATGCTGACCGCAGACGCCTCCGCAGTGACGAAACAGGTCGATCCCGGTGCGCTGGCAGAAAGAATTGCGCGCCATTTGTTGAATTACGTGTCCGGATTTGTGCCTTCAGGTGGGATGGGACCGGAGAGTATGATACCGATGGGGGTCATCGCAAAGTGGTATGAGAGCTTTATGAGCAAGCTGAGAGCGGGGGGGACGGGGTTTTTGGAGAGGGGGGAACAGCATTGAGCATGCAAGAGTCGTAGGTCCGCTTGGTGGTTCGCCAAACTCGACGTTGAAGGAATCAGTAACTGATAATTCCGGTACTTCGTTATCCGATAGACGCCTACTCTACTTTACTCTCATTCACACATTTCGCACTCCGCTTATTATCTCAGGCTGCCGTGGTATGCCGATCTGGCGCCAGGCCACCTTTTGCTACATGTTTCTCTCTTGCGCGCTCAAACGCAACGTCTTAGGCCGGCAGCGAAACTCGGCCAGCTCGAGGTTGCACTGCGGTCGGTATTACTCCACTAAATCCAACTTCGTACGCATCGTTGAAGTTGGCCCGCGTGATGGCCTCCAGAACGAACCACAGCCGATCCCTCCCCCCATCAAAGCAGAACTGATCAACCGGCTCGGGCTGGCTGGATTGCGAAATATTGAAGCAGGAAGCTTCGTGAGTCCGAAATGGGTACCTCAGGTCCGTCTTTCTCCCCCTTGTCACGCAGCCTTGTACTAATCCACGGGGTGCGTTATATAACAACAGATGGCGGGAACAGCAGAGGTCCTCTCTCTAATTGATCCCATCCCAAACGCTGGGCTCTCAGTACTCGTCCCAAACGGTAAAGGTCTTGACGAAGTTTTCCGCGTTCTCTCTGCTTCCATCTCCCCTGACACCGCTGCGACGCCCCCACCCCCGATTACAGAAGTAGCGTTATTCACTGCCGCGACGGACGCATTCTCACGGGCGAACACCAATGTAACAATATCGGAGTCCTTGGCCCGTCTTGAGCCCGTAGCCCACGCCGCTCGTGCTAAGGGGCTCCAAGTACGCGGTTATGTTTCGGTCATCGTCACATGTCCATATTCGGGACGCGTAGATCCGCGTAAGGTGCGAGACGTCTCGAGAGAACTACTCGAGATGGGCTGTTACGAGGTTAGCCTGGGGGATACCACAGGCACGGGCACGCCAGCCAGCGTGCGTGTAGTACTGGAAGAAGTCTGTAAGGAAATAGACCCAAGCAGACTCGCCGGACATGTGAGTGCGTGTGTCCTTCTGTATTCCTGTATTAACATCAACTGTGTGCAACTTGGTTCACGCCATCCTGTGCAGTTCCACGACACGAACGGGACGGCACTGGCGAACATATTTACTGCGCTCGACATGGGCTTGCGTTCCTTCGATGCCTCGGTTGGCGGACTCGGCGGGTGTCCTTATTCCCCAGGGGCTACCGGGAACGTCGCCACGGAGGACGTCGTGTATGCCCTCACAGGAGAGTCTATCTACGGTGGTATTGGAGAGCCGTACTCTGGTCAGCACACCCCCCCATGCACCGTTCCATGTTAACATCCCTATTTGTCTCCTAGAACCTTCACCGACATTAGCCTCCTGCATGGATCCAAAATGGGATGTTGGCCCGATATCTCTTCCCTTGCTTACAGAAACAGGCGCTTGGATTTCTGAGATCCTCGGGAGAGAGAGCACGAGTCGGGCTGGGCGCGCTTACCTCGCTCGAAAACGCCGGGAACAACAGCTGGCCGAAAAGGCACAAGCACAGGCGAATCTCTGAGTTTACGACACATTAGGCAAATGTTGAGTGCACAATACCATTGAATAGCAAGTACCCCTACCTACATCTGTGTTCCTTGATTCCATTGACACATTGGTAGTTGCACGTGGTCAGATCCAAGATGATGTTATTTTTTCATATGTACTAGTAACTTCATGTGTAAGAGTTCGTGGTCATGGACATAGTTTCGGGATCATTGGTGAGCTATTGAATGTATGTGCAACTGCAACAGATTGTCCCACAGTTGAGTCTGGAAAAGTCAGTCTAGACAACTTGGTGGTGACTGTGGATTTGATGATGGGCCAGTGTGAACCAGCCACATTAACAGAAGGATATGTAAATCACTGAATATACCAACCCAAACAAAACTGTTGGGCTTGCACAGTGCTTGAGAGCTTAGTAGCCAACCACTAAAGGTATTTTACTGGCATGGAATGGCCCATTCTTTGCTTGGGGGGGAGGGGAGATTATACACATTTACTGACATATATGTAGCATTTTCTTGCTCTTATGGAGACAAGGACACTGGAGATGAACAAGGGCAACTCAAAGTTGGATTCTGACCAGTCATGCCTATATTTAGGCAAAGCCCTGTAGAAATATAATGACTAGGGGTTAGTGTTGCCACCTCAGACCTTGCTTGTGACATTGTGATGATATACCTCTATGGATTGCAAAATGATAATGTAACCTTGCCAGCACCATCATGAATAGATTGAAACCACCATTGACCTGTCAAGAGAGGTGTCATTAAAATTTTGCTCCATTAGGAAAGTTGGTTTGCCATGACTACCAATGTTACAACCGGCGGCAATTACTCCTTATCAACATCCCCTAGTACGCCTCAAATCCAACATCCAATCGTGGTCATGGCTGAATACCTCCTCACAAGCTGACCTTCAAATCTCCCAATCCATCCATTCTTCCTAATGACAAGAGCTCATATTCAATTTGTTCCACAATTACGATGTGCATATAAAGCAGTTCAACCAAATCAATGCAATCAAGGAAACAATAAAGTAAATAAAGAAGTGAGAAAAATCGAAAGAAAAGAAATGTTGGGGGTGTTTTCCATGGTACACTATATATGCCGTACTCGTACATGGAACGGGAGGAAAGAAAAGAAACGAAACGCTCACCCGGGTAAAAACCTGACGTACGCTACGTAACACATATGGCTGTTTAAGATAAAAACGCGAGAACGAGTGGTAAATCGAAGGGGAAAAAAAAAGGAAAAGATGAGGCGAAGGTAAGTTTGAACACGTGGATCGCCAGGTGAATAATGCAACTGAGAAGAGGCTTTAAAGAGGGGAATATGGCGCAAAGGCGGGGGTATCCGTACGATTTGGGACGTATATCATGTTTCTTTGGCGAGAGATTAGGCCTATAAATGAATGAATGTGGAAATGTGATGTGTAATGTGTGCAAGATAGGTGGGTGGCGCCGCCAGAGTTGGTCGATAGAAGATCATCGATCATCCCTGGGTACTTCGGTTGACGAGGGAAATGGATTTCGATCTCAACGCGGGGCCTGCATGCCGCAGCGGGAGGTGGTGTGCGAACGGAATCCGAATGTGTATTCATTCGGTATTGAAACCAGTTGACCGGATATTATTCGTCAGGTTATTCCGGTCTTCGCCGCCTCGCGTCGAGCGTGGTTGCGAGTCATGACTACGACGATGGGAAATAACCTAGACAGGGAAGTCAATCGGTTGCATCTGTTTCATCCACATGAATGCTCATACCAAATACAACTTCTCGTCGTAACAGCTGGACTGCGCACGTCGTCTTTACATCGCAAACTCCCAACGCCGACGATCACCAGAGAAAGAAAAGAAAGAAAAAGAAAAGAAAGCCATCAAAAACGCCTCTCTATCGCCGTAACCAAACATTCCCATCTGGTTTCGAACACACAGGGTTCAGACCCTACCCACGCAAACACACCCATCGACTGCGCCATGCAAACCCTGTTGTCCTCGTGCCTCTCATCCATATTCTTATCCAACTTTCCTCGAGCCCAACGGCTGGCCCTGGATGCTCTACCGCGCAACCGTCGATGGGGCCCGAATCCTGTTCGTAGGCGTAGTGACCACACTAAGGTTAGTCCGATACATCATACCAGTCCCCGTCCTGGGCTTCGGACGAAACTCCTCTGCGTCTGTACATGGACTAGGTAGAGGTGATTGTGACTGAGCAGTGACTGGCGTAGGTACGGCCGAGCTCGGAGCCGAACGAGCCCCTTGCGACGGTACGAGCAGCGTCTGTGCACCTCCTGGCGAGACCGTTGGCGCCTGCGCGCCATTGGGCCCGGCATTCAGAGAAAGGGTGCGTAGTTTGAGCTGGTCATGTACGTTTCGGTTGTACGTCAGTACCTGACCAGGTCGCGGGAATCGTTCGCCGGGCTGGAGAACCTTGCCCGGAGCCTGATTTAGCTCCACCTGGTTGGAGAGAGGGCGAGAAACATCGGCTGGTGATGGCAGTGGAGAGCTGCGGCTCATAAGCCTGAGAGGACGAGGTGTATAGCCCTGGCCGGAAGTTGAAGAGGTGGACAACGATGGCGTAGTGGGCCGCGGCAATCCGGATGTTGGAGACTGGGGGGGTAAAGGCGTTTTCGGAATGGTCAAAGATGGTCTCGGAGTGCCATTTAGGGATGGACGTGGAGACGCTGCTGGGATAGTAGTTTTCGCATGCCGTTCCCCAAGCGACTGTCTTGGTGTCGACGTTGGGGAAGCACTCCTTGACTTGACAGCACTGGGGGGTACACCAAGCAACGAGCTGTTGGACACCGAAGACGTGTTGGAACAAGTCCGCGGACGCTGGAGCGCACCAGATTGCGAACGGAGGCTAGTGGAGGAATATTTGCCCTTCCCGCTGGGAGGGAGAGGGGGAAGCACCTTGTCCTGATTGAATACCGGTTGTAGGTGCGGCATTTCTTCGCCGCTCTCGGGGGTGGGCGGGAAGGGGAGACTGCCTGAAGAGGCTGTGCTGCTGGGAGTGTGGGGGATGTCGGTGCCGGAAGCGCCGTTGAGGCTGCCGAGACTGGAGCGCTCGAACGCGGCCCGTGTCGGCGTGACGCCATCATCCTGTTCACGAATGCCTGGCATGAGCCCAGTGTTGCTGTCAGTGCAGGACATGCTGTCTGGCTTGGACGCGATGGAAACAGCATATATACTCGATTCCGAGACAGAGCCAGCCCTTGCACGCGGGACAGAAGACGTGGAATAGGTGCTGTAGCGCCCGAGAGACGAGCCGGTACTGCGGACACTTCCGACGCGACTGACGGGCATGCTCCTGGATGGAAGGCTTCTTGTTGCTATGCTGGAACGATTGGAACAACCAAACTCGTCGGGATCGTCTCGGCTTCCGTACTCGCCGACCTCACGGAGGATGGTGTGGGAGGCGGATCTGGAGAGGGGGGTGGACGCGACCGAGGAAGACGAGGCACGGCGGGTCAGGACGAGGGTGGACACGCGTCGAGTCAGCAGGGAAGGCGCATCTTCGTCCTCGCTGCAGAACAAAACTTCGTCAGCGACGAAACAAGAAAGAAGACGCGCTCGACACGAGACAAGGCCAGTCCACCCAACGGAAATCGCCTAGCTATACTGGCCGCAGCACCCGCAGTCAGCGGATACTCTGTCCACCCCGACATATAAACGACACCCAGCCCATCTTTTCCATCCATCTCTGCCGCACAGGCGAGTTTCCGCGAGAATCACGCATTCTACAGATCGCGGCGAATCCAGCCCAAGAAAGAGAGGAAGAAGACACCGACCTGTCACTCCATCCAAGCCCGGTCGTCAACCCAATGCCCCCCTTGAGCAATTTGCCATCACGGTGCCTGACCCTTCGTTGTGCTGTGTCTCTCGCGTCCTTGGGGTGTTTCGAGCACATACTTGCCGACGACATCAACGAAGTGTTCGACGCATTTGATATGTAAGATGATGAAGACAACCCAGACATGATGCTCAGTCGCGCTGGATCCGCTTCAAGCCGCGGCAGCAGTTTCGAGTTCGGAGAGAGCATCCCATGACGCAGCATCAATTGGCTAGAAAGTGACAACTTTAGCGGGAAAGTCCAACATGTGCTTCAATTGCGAAACTCACGGTAGCGGTGTGTGTAGATCAAGACTCGAATCCGATTCGTTCGCTTCCACTTCTCTCGCAACACAATTTGCTTCATCGTACCCACCCACCCGTGCTGTCTTCGTGGCCAACGGCGCCTTGACTCTCTGAGAGCTTATCGGCACTGGCGGTACATCAGCTCCCCTTCGACTTCTCGAGCTCTCTTTCCGATCCCGCGTGCGACTCGTGTCACGTGAGCGCGACGGCGTTGAGCGCTTGCGCGGTCGGGCAATGGCAGATATAATTTGCGTGATTTCCGGAGACGTGGTACGTTGCCTCGTGTCCACATCTTCGGAGGTAGAAGACACGTGTACGGAGTGCACCGAAGACTTGCTTGGCTTGCGCGGCGTGTGGACATAGCGAGGGGTAGCGAGTGGTTGGTCAATAGGGCTCTGTGGTTGTGAACGGGGGAGAGGTGGAGATCGCGGAAATGGACGAGAAGCCTGTTGGTCACCATCTCCCTCATTGTCCGATCTGATCGCACTTAGATCGCTCATGTCGACGCTGGCTATAGAGTCCTCAGCATACGGCTTGTCGTCCGGACGGAGGTGTGGGGTGGTAACCAAGCGGGAGAGGGAGGGACGAGGGATGTCATGACCATCACTCCGTGCTTCATCATGACTTTTACGCTCAACAACTGGGCGGGATGGTGGTGCTGACTGTGGTGCAGCCGATGGCACAGCTGCAGGCTCCTCCACAGATTCCTCGGTTATCGTTTCGCTCTGCTCACCCATTGGATGTATGGGATTCCGGAGTGAAGACAATGAACCTTGTCTGCGTCTCACACGCACCGGCTCGTTACCGTCCAGAGATAGCCGTGGCCGTGACTCTGAACGAGACTGTGACCGTTGAGAGTCAGTCCTCGACGGGGCAGGAGACGCAGAGCGCGCAGCTATTGGTGAAGCACGATGTGGCGGGAAGAGATCGGGTGCGACAGAGGAAGGTCCAGGGATAGGCGGGAGAGGACCGGTAGGAGGCAACGACGGAGGCGGGTTGCTGTGCGGCAACAGGGTCGGAGCAGCCGACCTGGGTGAACATGGCGACTTCGCATCAGAATTCGGAGGGCTGGCAGGGTTCGCGGACACCGCAGGGCCAACGGACGCAGAGGACAACCAACTCGTTGCGGACGCAAGGAGAGACGGGTTGTTCAAAAGACTGCTCGGCGAAACACTGGCAGGCGAGCCAGGAATATGACTGGGTGGGGCAGGAAATGCTTCGAGGAGGAAGGGTACTGGCGTGCGTCGCGATATCCGGGGTGAGGGCGAGGCGCGCCCAGGCGCCTGTGACTCTGAAGACACACGACGAGTTTGGGAATGGGCGGCAGGGGCGAGGTCTGGGACTCTGGTATGGGGATTAGGGAGCGCATGTGGGGGGAGGTCGATGAGAGGGTCGAGCGAGATTCTCGACGTGGCCGTCGCCATGATCAGGTGTCGTCGCCGTTCGTCGTCGCGGTCGTCACGTCTGGCCAGGTTCTCGGAACGAAGCAAGGGCGAAAAAAAAAACAAAAGGCGTGATGAAATCCAAACGAGATGGTGAGGTGAACTGGTGGCGCGGCTACAGAGGCACCGTTTCCCACGCCAGCTTCCCGAGGACGTCGGTTAGGTGCGTTGCAATTTGTCGCCGTACAGCTCCAGCGTTTGACAAGGCAAGAGCGAGTCGCGCGCAGGTCGCACACAATCGCGAACTTGGCTATCGAGAGTTCAGCCTCAGTCACCCGCTCGTGCTGGCCTGGCTTCCATATTCCATCTCCAACCCCAAACAAGCCATCCTAAAACGAGGTCCACCGACATTCCCGGCTTTCTCACTCCAAATGTATTCCACATGCACACCATCCTTTTCCAGACGCAACACAATAACATTTGCCAATCGACACTCGCGACTGAGCTCGATGATCCCACCTTGATCTGGACCACGGTGTACATTGCATTAGTGGAACGCCAACTTACCAATCATGGTGGGCACTCTCACGTCACTGCTCAGTATGCTGCACCGAACAGAACTTGTCAATTCAAAGTCTTTCTTATCGCTACTTACCCCTTTTAAGTATGGGAGCGCGAACTAAACTTTACGCCCAGGTTCGCTGCCGTCATCATCGTTATCGCCCCACTGGATGATCCAATGACATGGACAGCACCCGGACCCAGCTCGACCGCCAATTCCTTAGCTCCCGTTTGCCACTTGGGTGGATGACGTCGGCGCCCGCCGTCGCGTCTCCCCTGCCTGTGGCACTTCATCCTAGCCCGTCAATGCTCCTCACAAAATCACATATACAGCATTAATTAAATTTTTGCAATGTGATATATGCCGTTACGAGCTGGAGGGAGTGACACAGTCCTTCTCCTTTCAAAATTTCATCATTGTAGTCTGGGAGCGAAACCTTGGATCCCTCAGCTCCACGTCGAGCGCGGCGCCAGTCGCATTTCACACACCACAACGGTTGTCTCTCAGCGTTTGGCGAGGGCGTTGTTGCCATTGAGGAAAACCAACATTGTGCCCCGTTTTTTTTTTGGTCAGGAATGACCCTTGAAAATTTTTTTCTCGTACTTGTTCAGAATTTGTGGCGATGAACTAGAGTCGGTACTTGGCACCCCGTCCATACCTTTCCTCGCCAGCACTCAGGAATGATGTCCGCCAGAATGTATCGCATTCCAAAGATGCGTTTACAAAAGACGCTTTGCCGTGCGTTACGATGAGCCGGGTCGGATGATATTCCAGGTTGTACGGGGGCATCCGGTCAAGACTCTCAGGGTAACTGCTATCCGATCCTCGCTTGCTATATTCTGTTCCTGCTAACTACTTAACAGGGATCAGGGCATTGTCACCAACACGAGCAAACTTTGCTCATCCCACATACTGACTGGGCTACACTTCCACCTCGACGTCGTTCACATTGTGCTCAACGATACACCCGCCGTCGATCATTTTCATGCGTTTACCGCCAGAATCGAGCGCTTCGATTCTGGCGCTTCCTCTAAATGTGACAGTTTCAGCGTTTGCCGCACGTCAAACACTTGATTCTGTCAAGGACGACGGTGCCTTCATTTCAACCCTCGTGTGCCAAGTGAGCGCCGTGGACCAGCGGAGAAAAGGGGAATTAATGTGTCGCGCACACATGCTTGGGCCTTTGTCACGGGCGACGGTGTTTACATGGTTTCCATTCGTTGCGGTCGCGACCGTGAAATGCTTATCCCTTGTTCTACATTGGTTTGCGTTGGGTTGGTCTAGTAACTAACTGATGATACCCAACATGGGACGGGGTGAATTCCGCACGCTGTCACACTTACTCATGTCAAGAAACACGGTGCCTGTCATGTCCAACCGTGAGTACAAAAGCGGGCAACACGAAATTGTGAAGGCGAACGCGACCGCAAAATGCCGAGCTTCCACGTAGGTTTGCGCCGGATCGTTTTATGCACATACCGTCCATGTTTACCTCGACATGGCATGCAGACCATATGGACATGTCCCTTGTTGTCGTGTGTACGGATGTCGGAATGACGCGAAGTGATGAAAATGATCCGAGGAAACGCCTCGTCGATTTCAAACTCTGTTTTTTGATGAGCGCTATCTGTGATTCCTTATCTTTTTATTTGTGATCGCGATCGGGCATTAAAGCCCAGGGTGTCCATGTGCCATGTACATTGGTGCCGCGAAGCCGACTGGGGCCTCTTGCTGGCGGCACTGCGGCGCAGCCTGCGTGGAACTCGGCGTCCGCAATTTTCTTTCGCTTGATGACCGCGACGAGCGCCGTCGGCCAAGCCGAGGGCCCGCCCACTCCTGCATGTTGCAAACTGAAACTCCGTCAACAGAATTACTTTAAATATCTTTTTTTTCTATTTCCATGTCATTGTCCACACGTTGCTCTCCTTTCTTTCGATCCCCGAGGGCCCGCAGGAACTGGGGACATCGACGTTGGTAACGGTCGTGTCGTTCCCACATTGATGGGCTCCCGGATCGAGTAAAAAAGCTTACGGGCACGGCACTTGGCAAACGCTACAGTCGATCCTCTCTGCCTCTGCAGAGCCTTTTGACACAGGCAAGTGTCAAGCGGACCCGATCGTCGCGCACGACGCCACGCGCTTAGTTTCGGTCGTGTCGAGTCGCGGCGGATATCATACTAAGCGTCTCCATGGCACCAATACTGTACAGCAATGCCGCCCAAGACATTCTGTGCAAGTTCGTGTGCGATGAATAAGTTTTTCTTGTCGGAAAACACGACAACTCAGCCGATGCGAATGGGGAAGTTACGAATTCGGATTTTCCGTCGTGTCTCCCAGTCCCGGGTCGCCGCCGTCTGCCAGTCTCGGGGCAGGCGCAAGTACTGCTTCAACTACACTCGGTGCATGCTTGGCGATTCGAATTGGACAAGGCGGCGGTGGGCCGCCGCGTTCGCCCAATCGATCACCGTGTCACGATGAAATTGGGAGTTGACATGGACAGTCAAGAGGGGTAAAGTACACGGGCTAACAGCCCACAGCCCCGCCCGGCTTTCCCCGAAAAGTTCCCCCCGCGACAACGTATTGCGTCGCATGAATGACAAGAAAATATCACAAGACTGAAACTCATAGCCGAATCATAGTCAACAGGGGTAGTGAAACCACTGGTCCACGGCAGCGGCCCGGTCCGAGCTGGTGACTGGTTTCCCCTCTCCTTCCCCAAGTACGGCATTCGATCACTATGCAATGGCAAATGGTGACATGACCCACCCGTTCCGCGGCGGCGGCCCAGTAACCAGCGGTGTCCCCCTGTTCTTTCTCCCACTACCCTTGACTGTAACTGAGCGTCCCTCCGCGCCGGCGTTCTGTATCACATCTCAGTCGATCGAGTTTATCCGAAACCCGGACGGCCTTGCCGTGGATAGATGGCGGATTTCGGAGGGCCGAGCCAAACTGGGCCCGTGGTCATGTGTATTGGAAGCCAACAGTCACTTTATCTATCAAAGGGAATGAGGGCTTCGAGCTCTCAAGGGGCCCGTCCAAATCTTCAGAATAAACTACTAACCTCTCACTGCATTGCGAGAAGTGGTCTGAGTCCGAGTCCATGTAAGTGTCTAATTGCAAATTGCACGGCACCCTGTTCCAGAAGGTGAGCGACAGTTCAAATAGGCTCAGCGTTCGGCGTTCAACGCTGGTATGGTATGGCGAGTCCAAGTGTCCGCACGCAGAGGTTCAACGAGTGCGCACACGTTTCACGGGCTGAGCGATCGATTCTGTACGATCATGTGGAGCGTTTTTTAGCGACTCGATTCTATAGGTCGCCGATCGACTGATCACACGCACAGCCCCACGTTCACACTTTGACGTCGTCCTTTGGAGGCGTCTCGAAGTCGAAGGCGAGAGATATCACGATTAGTAGTCATGTTTACGGCCGCCACCGTCCGGATCTGTGTCTTGCACTGCTCCATCCCATCGCAGGAGAAATCGAACGTGTATGGTCATATGTACACAATAACACCGTTCAGCGTTCGGTTGTGAGACTGAGACGGATAGAACGATGCAACGGGTATGACAAGATACTAGGATAGGAGGCTGTATACATGGGATACAATGCGACATCGATACTGATACCGATTACGTTCTCATCCAAATCCGCGGCGATGGAACACATGTGCATGCTGGAACGGATCCGACGGCTGGGTGATAGAGTAGAATGTCGGTTTGTATCAATGGCTACATAAACAAAAATAGATGCTAGAATGTGGCAACTGCTTGATTTTTTTGTTGATCGAAGGGCAAAGTTACTGGCTGTGCGTTCAAACGTCAACCTGTCCTGAATCGACGAAGATCATGGATCCCATGGCATAGATCCGCGTACTCACATATCATGTAGCGTGACGGTGCTGGAAGATTCACCATGGTTGGCATGCTGAATGCCCATCAGTAGTGGCGCCTTTGACGAGTATGCATATACGGTTCAATGACGTGTCGTTCACACCATCGTCTACATATCCAGTTAACAAGCACCCACGCAGAGCTTGCATGCCGTTCTCCGCACCCTCGAAGTCGCCGCCGCATCACACCACACGCACTATAGATCACGGACGTTGATCAATCGACACACGCCCAGTCTCCAAGTCGATCCAAAACCAATTAAAGTATGCGATCATGATAAGAGAGGTCACGATACGATACCATGGAGAAATGTGTAGATGACGTGTGATGAGTGGGGAGTGATTCCGCAGCAGTGTCCGTGATTCGCTTCGATGTGGCAGGGGGGGGGAAGGATCTCATTTAACAGTCACAGAACCGTGGTGTTCGGATCTCTCGTGACGTCTCCTGTGCAAGGAGCGGTCGTGTCAAGCGTGTCAGGTTTGGGGGAGCCATCGATACGGTCGATGGCGTGGCACCAGACGAAAGTGAGTGGACTAGACCTGGACCGTGCGGCAAGAGGTGCTGAAAAGAAGGGCAGTCGAGATCTCGGGAGTCGGGGCCCATATCAAAAGCTGATCGCACAATACGTACTAATCGGAATATAGAGGGGTCAGCGATGACTCAACACCCTATTGCGAAGGAACACGCACCCAAGTCTGCCTTCTCTCAATTCACACGACGAAGTGCTCGGATACTTTAGACGGGGGACTTGTCCAAGGTGAGAAAGGGCTCAGTGGACTCTAATAGAAACGAAAATATTTAACGGCCAAAGTTTGATCTGTTGGTCGACGCCCACATGATCGGACCTGCAATGTGTTCTTTCAATTGGAGGGTTTGCAGGGACAGAGGTAAGTTAAGTGGCTTTGACCCTGTTATGTAGGGGCTTCCTATAACTTCGGCATCCAAGTTCGACCCTTGACGGTCTTCGGCCGCCGATGACGCTAGTCCGATGAGCGCACCTACCATATGTGTCTCACATCGCATCGGAGACTGTTACCTCGACCTCGTCCTGGGGGCCGACGTGCACGACGTGTCTCCATAACTCTGAAACACAATATACACTTTCACAGCAGTGTTCCTGGTTTTGAGCGAGGGACGCGGAAACGAGGGTTCACCAAGCCCTGACGTCCACGAGTCACAGGGGAAGACGAGAGCTGGAATGCCTTCCAAAGACAATAGCGATCAGAGAGAAAGAGAGGGGCTAGTGGGCCAGTGGAGCGTCGTCGTGGCTTCTCTGCAGCTTGGACACCGACAGAGCAAAGCAATTGTCGTGCAGTCATCTTGATGGGCGAGGCAATCAGGGATGTAGTGGCGGCCTAAGAAAACCAAAGGCCCAAAACGATCCCGGTTGTCGGATGATGGAAAGGGTGGCGGAAATGATCAATGATGCAGCGGATGTTCAGTGCTCGTAATGCTCAATCCATGGCTATGCCGTCCACATTACATGGTGTCATGGCATGCTTACCTCCCAACACTTCGGCGTCACAACCCCGGCTCGTGTACACGATAACAATCTCGGTCGTAATCCACCGGAGGCAATCGATGCGAGGGAGCCTTGGTGCTTTCCAAATTACAAATACCTGGTGTCGACATGATGATGAGGAGCCGCCGCTAGGAATGACAAAGCCGAAGCCGATGATTGTAACTGTAATTTGACTGCGGACGCGGCTGCGGAAGGACCCGGAGGAAGTGACTATCGTCCTCCGCCATTTGTTGTACGTACCTCCAAGAACGGACGACACCGATGCAAGGCGGCCGAACGTATCATTCTTCGATACTCACACTTGGTGATCGGCGGATTTGTTTGCAGACTCTTGCATATGCTTTTTTTTGGGCTTGTTGTCGCCGACAGGGTCGTTGTTCACATCTTTGTAAACTACGTCTCACGAAAGCAGACGTGAAAAGGACGTGATTTGGAGTGTGCACGTGGTGCAGACATTGCAAAGGAGGCATAGAGAAGACCGGTGGTGGACATGTCGGAGCAATAAAGTGATATTAGTAGTGACCGTAAAGTGGGACCCACTTCGATACTTTTATGGGTTGGAGGTGTAATGTGAAGCAACGTACGGTTTGATCGCATCTATAAATTGTGTCCAGCGCGTGGAACAAACAAAGTAGGGAGAGTAAGAGGCTGGCATGTTGCCATGGAGCTAACCGAAATCCACGCTGAAACTTGATCCCAACAGCACGCGGCCATGATCTAGGACCGGAAGCGGGAGTGTAAAGAACGTCAGGTTTACAACATCAAGGGGTTGATATGCAAGGATCATCAACAGGGCCCCAGGGCTTTTAGGAGGAGCGAGGCATGATGAACAATTTCGTTGGGTGCGTAACCTGCTCAGGGCCATCCCTGACACACTGGAGTCTAATGGCCGTCTTAAGCGGCAGACCGACCATGTGGAAGGGATGGGTGATGTGTTGGGAAGCAGACGCAGACAACGTGGGGAACGGTTCTCACCCTGTGGCTATAGCGCGGACAAGCGCGGAAAAGGAAAATGCACCAAGTACTGCAGCCAGTGGCCCAGAACATTTTAGTAAAGAGTTATACAAGTGATGGAGCCTGCTCAGATCGACACGTGCCCACACTGCGCTGGATAACATGTGGAACGCGCTTTTGAATTTTTGAGTTGACGAAACGCAGCGTGACGGACAGGGACACGGCTTGGTGCGACACGATCTCCTGACGCGGCGCTGACTGACGGAAGTGAAACAGGTCCTCACCGCTCGCTGAAAAAAATGTGTCAGGGAGCGTCATTGAACGCCTGACGATGTGACCAAATTGAGCAAGACTGGGTTGATTATCGTCCGTGTTACCGGACAGGGTGGGTTGAATTCGGCAACTAGTCGAAGTGGACATTGGGATGTCGACGACGCAACCAGGAGTGTTGTGATCCCGGTGCAAAGTCGGAAGGAGGGGGGCAGCGCCGCGGTATGCAGGATCGAGACTGATTGCGTAATTGAAACTCAGTGTACCGCTAGGTGGTAGCGTGACGACGAACGTTCCATTTTTACGGGTAATCAGACGAGTGCGAAAGGCGCAAAGGATGTATGGGAGTAAAACATCCGACGGTGGAAAAAAAGGGTGAAGCGACAGGGTCGAGGAAGAGGCAGCGAGCGTAGGCGATGTGAGAACTGCGGGGAGCCAAAGAGGTAGAGCTGAGAAATAGTATGGCAGGGACGGGGACGCGAATAATAACGAGGACCACGTTCTGACGAGCGCCTCCAACTTACCCTGCCCTCGCCTTGCCCTGCCCGTGCGCCCGCAAAGTCATCGCGGACGGAGTTCTATTACGTGTGAGGTAAGCAGCCCGCCTCTGCTGCAGGCAAAGGGGCATCATATCATAAGTTGGGCAACTTCAGCCAATGTCTCCACTCCCCTCTCTTTCTCTCCTACTATGACCTTCGATCCGTATGCTGACCACTTCCGTCTACCAGACCCAAAGCCCCCCTTCCTCCCCTCCTCCACCTCCACAACCCCCTCTGTCAAGTCCGAGTCCTCCACCTCCCCCGCGCCGCTCCACACCTTTGCCTTTTCCTACCCCCTCCCCTCCGTTCGCAATCTCGATAACCCCGATAACCCTCCTCTTGCCTACGACTCTCGACCGCACGATCGTTCCGTCTTCCGCTTCGGCATGGCGCACCCCAACTCTCCCCATCCGCTCGATTCCTGGTCACTCAAACGGCCCCAGCACGGCGCAAGTATCGCCCTCGACCTGAACGCCCTCTCCTTTCCCGACGACTACGAAGACGCGGACGAGCTCAGCGACCTCCCTGGCACCTCCGGCCAAGCATCACACGCCGCCCAGTCTGAGCGCATCATCCGTCGCAGGAGCAGCAAAGGTACATTTCATCTCTCCATGTCCCTTGACTATCGCTCTGACCACCCGTTGCAGCATGCGATCAGTGCAGAAAAAGCAAGTGTAAGTGCGAGCGAGCCGCTGATAGCGACGCCTGCAAGAGTTGCGTTATGCTCGGCACACGTGAGTCCGCCATCTCCCCCCTTGCTGTTCGTGATCTCTGACCGGTGTCATCATCACTTTGTCTCACCTCCCGTCGGAACCGATCCTCGCCATCATGCCCTCCGTGGCTTTCATTCAATCCATGTGAATCTCGCCTCGCCAATACCCCACCCTCCATGCATTTGGTCACCCCTGACTTCTCGATCAACTCAACGTACATCTACGTAATTCAAATACCTGCATCTTATCGCTGTCTCGATGCTTGGCTGACTCGTGCTCACGCTTCCAAACTTTCGGTTGCGTCCGCACTCCCTCCATCATACAATGTCCGGCTTATCATTGTCGTAATGTTCACTCCGCTCTGTCTCCCCCAATTCTTTGCCCTTCCCTACCCGGCCACCCTGTTGCCATCGGATCCTGGCGTATCCCATTGTTCTCACTTTCTGTCATACTGACGCTCTCATGTTTCTGACGTCTAAGAATGTACTTTCTTGGGTCCTTCCAGAAAGCGTGGGCCTCCAAAGGGCTACATTGACGCGATCGAGGCCCGCCTGCACCAAACGGAGGCCCTTCTCGGCATTCTCCTCGCCGTGGAGGCAGACAGAGCCGAAGGTATAGGTAACCCAAATCCACCCGGGAAACATGACCTTGAAACCCCGGAAAGGGAAGAAATGTTAGAGGGTGTCCTGGCGATCTTGAGAAAGGTAAGTGCTTGACGACCATTCCATTCCATATTCCATACATTTGACATCACTCAACCTCTCACACGCAGGATATGCTTGCGCGAGAAATTTTGAATCGTGTTGACTCATCGCCGTATGGTGTCAAAGGTCGCAAAGGTGGCAGCGTCAAAGTAAGACCGAGCGCCCACGCTCAGGAAACATCGCAGAGTGGCATTGATATCCAGTCGACGCAGTAAGTGTTTGATTAGATGCGAGAATGACCCTCAGCAAGTTAAGGTTTTCGTGATCTCATTTCTTTAGCCCTTCAACTGAGTGGCAGGATCGTGTTACTGCTCTACTTATCTCTTCCCTTCGATTGCGACCATCCTTGCAACCATCTGTTCCCTCTGCCACCACCACTTCTAACACAATTTCGCTGACTGATCCCCGTCCCCCACTCCCTTTGCAAAACCAACATACCTCTATCCAGATCCCACCTCTCGGGAATCATGTTCGGCGACAACGAAGGCGCGTTGATGGCGATGAGGGAGATGGTCGTAGCTCCTCTCCCCAAGGAATTACTGTAACACGCACTGGTAGCATGAGTCCACGATATTCACCTTCAAATACCAGTCACACATCTGGCAGTGGATATGCACCTGGCTACATGGGTGCAAGCACCGACTCCGACAGTGAAGATGATGTCGTGGATGCCGTTGGACAGCTCAGCCTGAACGAGGATGAACAAGTTCGGTACCATGGCAAGGCGAGTGGTTTGTATCTCTTGGGCATCAACGCAAAGGAAGAGGCAAGGAATGAGGGTGGGATTTGGCAAGTGGCTGCTCATGGCTCATGTCTTCGTTAGTTCGTTTGCTGATATCATTGCTCCGCCAGGCGTTTCCCAAAGGCGCGGGTTTGGCCTCCACTTCCGAACGCGCCAATGTCAGCCTCCACGGCTATCGGTCCACTTTCTGGCACTTCTTCAAACAAGATGCCGGCTAATGCTAGCACCGGACACCTTCCGCTAACGTCTGCCGTACTGGACGATGATATGACACCGTTGTTGCCAGATCCAGCGATGCAAGAACACCTGCTAGAACTCTACTTTACCTATGTCCATGCTGCATTCCCGATACTTCACAAAGAAGCATTTTGGGAAGGTTATCGGAGGTGAGCTCTATACGGTGAATGCATCCCGTCACTTTTATTAAATATTTACAACTTTAGCATGCAAAATCCGCTAGCAGACACGCCTTCCCCCTCGTCCGATCGGGCAGGGAACTCGCCAGCCCCGATACAGGGCAGGCGACGCCATGTCTCCTCTCTTTTGTTGCTCTCTATGTTTGCCATAGCTGCTCGGTATTCCCCCTCATCAGCTCCCCTTCCCTCTTCTCGTTGCTCTACACCGACGTCTCCGCATTCACCAGAGTCCACTCCGATGTGGATGGCAGGCGATAATTTTCTTCTGCTAGCCAAGAACTTGCTTGACAACACATATGCTTCGTCCTTCCCTTCGACCGTGCAGTCTTTACTTCTCCTTGGTTATCGAGAAATCGGCATCGGTGCGATGGCACAAGCATGGGCGTACACGGGAATGGCCGTGCGGATGGCTCAAGACCTGGGCATGCACAGGTCTGCTGATGGGTGGGCTCGTGTAGGTGTGGGGCGATTATTCGGTGGACGCGAATTGCAGGAACGGAGGCGAATTTGGTGGGGATGTGTCATCTTGGATGGCTACGTGAGCACGTACATTGGACGACCTTTGGCTATTTTCGAGAGGGACTACGACACGCAGCTCCCTTGGACTGAGGAGGTGCGTACCGTCTCCTCCAAACGGGTTGACATCTCATTTTCCTTCCCTTGTAGTCCGACGAGCACGAGGCATGGGCACCACATCCCTCGTTGCCTCCAGATACGAGAGGACATGGATATCGTCCTGGGGCCGAGATGACGCCAGCCGTTCCTGGCCGGATTTTGTCCTGTTTCATTGCATCTGCAACACTTTGTAAGTCTGACGTGAAGGTGTGATGTGCTTCTTTGATACATGACGTACAGCCACAATCCTATCCAAGATTGTCCAGTCGATCTATTCCATTCGCACTACATCCTCGCGGCAGGCCGAATCCATTAGTATAGAAGGGTCGCTGGACAAGTGGTATCTCGACCTCTCAGAGCATTTGCGTTTTGAGTTGCGGTATGACTCGATGGGCAATTTGAGCACGACAGATAGCAGAGGGGTACCGCCACCGCACATATTGACATTACACATGCAGTACTGGTGCACGACGTTGCTATTGCATCGGCCTTTGTGAGTGTTTCGTCCTGCTTGTCGTTCGAAGACTCACAGTGCGTGCTTTAGCATTCGACAAATATACAAGCAGTGCGTACCATTCTGATATTTCGAAATGAGCATACCTCTGAACTCTACTCAGAAAACCGGAGAATTCGGATGATGCTGATGTTCGTGCTGCAAGCAAGAAAAACTATGAACTCTGTGTTGGAGCAGCAAACCACATTGCATCCATAGGTGGGTTGTTATCCGCATGCGAAGGTTTGCGATGGTGTTGATTGGGGTTGACAGTGACATTTTACCGCGAAAACTACTGCCTTCAACGTGCACCTGTCTTTCTCTGTTTTTATGTGTTCACTGCTGGCATCATGCATGTCACGAGTCGTAAGTATATCATTACATGCTGTGACCCCCAAGTCTCACGTGACTCGTGCAAAGTGTCTGTCCACCGGAAAGATCCGCAATCCCGGATGGGGCTAACTAAGTGTATGGATGCCTTGCAAGATATGGAGGCCGTCTGGCCCTCGGCAGCACGCGCTAACGAGCTCTTGCGTGGGTGCGATCCATTGAACAAGAACGCATCCAAACACGGCCATTTCGGACAACTTGTCACACGTCAGAGTGGTCAAGAACGACAAAAACGCGCCGCCGAGCATGCCGCTGATTCGGAAGATGTATATGAGCGCTCACAATTGCACGTGCCCTCTTCCAGCGGGGGTTGTCCCGGCCCGTCGCAGCCGTACGCTCAGGCGTGGCGCTCGACGCAATTCACCTCGATGTCACAGGAAACAGGGCCTGCGCAACCGGGCGAATTCTTGACGTCGCTATCGACGCCCCACCCTTCGTCATACTACCCATGGCCCTCGGACGGCGGCGCGCACGTGCCGTTCCCAGGGACGTTGTCTACGTCCGTCTTGCCCCAGATGTACAGCACGGGTTTGATCGACGAGCGACGCATACCACACACCTTGACGTCGTCCCAACACGGGCAGCCGCGGCTGAATGCACATTCCACGGGTGGTGGCCAAGGTGGATACGATTCGACGAACGGGGGACGGTACCCTCAATTCTGGAACGATTATACTTCGTTTCCGCAGGTGGGGATAGCATATGGGCAAACCTCGAGTGCGCCTGCGCAGGGACACGATGGGATGTATCTGAATGGAGCGTATGGGGGTATTTATGGTACGTTATGAAACCCGGGTGGTGGTGATGTGGGGCTGACGTGGGTGTGACGGGATACTGGCAGATAATCCGCCGCCACCGCCTTCGTAGTGTCTCTTCAAGGCGGACTGCAGCGTCGAGTAGGGATATTTCACGTTGCTTTATATGTGCCTCATGGCGGTAAATTGAGCGTTCTTCTGGACATGGATCTTGCCTCCCCCGTCACCCTTATCCTGCACGATGTTGCGGCATATACACACGCCACGTTCCTCGCCTCGCTGTGATGATATTTCAGGCTGTTCTGTCTCTCTCCAATCCTCTGTCTATCTCTGGCTGTCTAGCTGTCTGTTTTTATCGCTCTCTCTCCTCTCCGACTGTATCATACTGAACAGTATCTCTCCCTGTCATCGCGTTTCGCATCGATCCTCTTTCGGGCTGGTTTGTGGATTTTCACTCTATGATTATCATATCTATATGGTCACTAGGATGTCACGATTGATGACCTTGTAGCTGTTGATGATCCACGGTGTCTCGTTACGCTACCGATTCCTATGATAAATCGCGTAATTTAGAACGATGGTTTCTTTGCAGGTGAGATGAGTTCGGTAAGTACAGTGTGGGAGAGTGTGAATTCGAGCCTTCTGTGCAAGGTTGGGAGATCCACATCGACGGCGATCGCAATTGGGAGGAATGTAGGCCTCGAGGCAAGGAGCCTCGAGGGCAGCACCTGGCTCTTCCACAGGTGATGAAACCCCGGAAGGAGCTCGATGACACCCACGTCGACTCTGATGCCAGCCAGTAATAGTGGTTCGAGCAAAGGCACTGGTACGGCACTACTACGCGATCTGTTGTCGTCTGTGGCGCAGCAGGTCGAGTCTCATCTTTCCCCATCGCCCGCCGGGAGTCAACACGGACTCAAAGTTGGAAGACGACGGAGTCGGATTCGGAGTTGGATCGTTCACGGCGACAAAGACAAGGGCGACGACGGCGGCGATAACTCGTTGCATTTTACGGATACATCAGACGACGACTTCGCCCGTGTTGATGACGACGGCGTTGGAGGAGATAACACGAGCTTGGACGGCGTCTCACACACTGGAAGGAAGAAGCGTCGCGACGAGGTTCACAACCACCACTCCAATCCCAATCCCACTCAAATTCAAATCAATATCCAAAACGCTCGTAGCACTCTCACCGCTGACAAGGCAAACAGGATGCACATGTTACCGGACGCAATCAGGGAAGAGGAGACGGTCGACATGTTGACCGGTCTCATGGGCGACGGTTTCGATCGTGAGGTCGCACGGCGGATTTTAAGAAAGTATGATGGGAACGTGGATAAGGCGGCTGGGGCGCTCATCGAGGGTGAACGGGGGGAAGAGTTGGTGGGGTCCGTGCCCCTGGTTGTGCCGGGTCAGGTTCAGAGTCAGCCGTGGACCACGGCTGGTACGAGCGGTGGCGGGTCGAGTTGGGCGGTGCCTGTGGGTACGGGTGCGGGGACGGGGACGACTCAGATGCAGATGCAGACGTCATCTCAGATGCCGCAGACACGAATGGACGCAGCGCCCTCAGCGCTTGCTGGACGCCCAAACACGCCCATCATCGATTTGACGCTCGACGACGACCCGGATCTACAGCGTGCGATGCAAGAGTCGATGAACACGTTGCATGCCAGTGGTTCGCAGTCACAGATGCAAGCATACGCGCCGTCATATACACAGACGCAGTCACAGTCCCTCTCACAGGTGTACGCGCCGCCTCAAGGCCAGGGCCAAACGACGAGCCAGATGCAGGCGCAGTCGCAGCCGGAGGGACCCGTGTTTGGGCCGAGCGAGCGCCCACCCGATCCGAACTGGGCGGTCGTCCCGTCGCATGTGAGATGGTTTCCCGTTGCCTTTTTTCTTTCTTTGGGCGTGGCGTCGCTGACGATTTGGATCGTGTTAGCAAAACGAGAGCAACGATGCGAGTTTCCTGCACAACTTGAATCGTGCTATCGAGGCGAGCTTGGAGACAATGGGCGACTCGGATGCGCTCGAGCCGTTCCCCGTCGAGCAGCAGCTACGGAGGGATGGACGGTCAGTGACAACGGTACGCTTATGGTTCTTGCTGAACGTGCATCAGCCCTGTCGTGTTACGACCTTCGATGCATACGATGGTATACGCTGCGAGCATTCTCCAAGGGTTGTTCTATGTGCCTCAAGTGAGGGAACGCATGGCGTGCTGGCGTCCTCCCGTTCCGACGAACGAGGACGGAGCAGCTCCACCAATGAACGGTCCAGGTATGCATGCGGATCACAGAAGCGACGACTGAAGGTGTTGACTTGGACGACGATGTACAGATTTCACGCTGTGGGTTCTCAGCGAGATATTCACGCACATGGATCTCGCTCGGCTATGTGATCTCAACGTGGACAAACGGCTCCCAGCGTTCGATATCGAGCCCTGGGATCGAGCAACTCAATCACCGGGAGAGCTTTCGCGAAGTGCGTCCCCTGCGTCATGTTTGGGTGGACAGTCACTGATGGAGATGCCTCTTCAGAGTTCTTTGCTAGATTATCAGCTACCCTCGAAAAGGCCTTTCTAGATCAGTTTGCTCGCGCTGGACAACCTCTTCCAAAGTGATCCCTGGCCTCTTTGTGCATCGAAAGGGTTCTGAAATTTGACTCCTTTAGACCGCGGTTGCTACACTTTCAGTACGGTAGTGGTATCAGCGAACCTGGCGAACTCCTTCAGGAGACCTCTATCGTCCCGATCGACGTCAACGGTGGGGAGTCGATCGATCTTATCGGGCGGCTTTCAGCACAGCTTTCGAGACCCCACTCCGAGCCAGGCAAGCAAAGCGTTATATTCGAACCCTCCGAGGTGGTCGCCTTTGAGCTCGTTCGCTCGGCCTCGACGTCAAGTACCGTCGCCAGTGGGGGCGGGATAGACAGAAAAGCATTCAGGTACCCAAAGTCAATTTACCTCGACCAGTTCCTAAGGGAGAACGTCGATCTTGCGCAAGCGAAGCGTATACAGAGACAGGAAATGTTCGAGGAGGTACAGCGGCTCGTTCTGCACAAGAAAACGTTGACGCATTTCGATGTGAGTGGTCGCCTCCGATAGGGTCCACGTATTTTGATCGTCTGGTTGTAGGGCAAGGATACGTTGAAGGACTTGCGGTCTACTATCTTCTACTTTGAAAACGTGGCCGTTGCCGAGGATGATCCGGAGCGTGGCGCTTCGATTCAGGCAACGACACGGAAATTGAAAGGTATTCTGAATAGCATTGAAGAGGGGATCAAGAGTTCGGGTTCCTCCCATTTTCAGGGTTCCTGGGTCTGATGACGATGTTACCCACAGCTACCGACAAGGAGATAGACATACTGCGCACTCGGGCCGAGACGTTGTTCGACTGTGAGGAGTTGCAACGATACAAGGCATGTTCGAATTCGTTCTCTTTGGCAAGGTGATACGCTAAACGTGTTTGTGCTTCAGTATGATCTGCGGGTGGTGTTCGTGCACGATGGCCTTTATGGCAGGAAGCACCTATATTCTTACGTGCACGACAAGTCATGCTGGTGGAAGATTGCAGATTCGTTGATCGAAAAGGTGATTGAATCACTCTTGTCGATACAAACGATTGACTTCGACTGTCTTTTTACCAGGTGCCTGAGGAAGTCGTTCTCAATGACCAAGCGGGCCTTCATCTCGGCGCTGGACCGTACCTACTATTTTACTCGCAAGCGATACCGGAGGGCGAGGATCCAGCTCCTGCGCTACCCTGGATGGATGATATCAAGGTACCAACTTTTTTCTTTTCTCCTAGGTTTGGTATTTCATTTGGTTGATGTCACTTGTCCTCCAGGACGACGTCAAAGCCGCCAATAGAGAGTTTTTATCGCAGCTCCCGCAGGAGCTCGTTGGCGATATTACAATCGAGGACGAAGACATTTCATTGCCAGCGACATCTCACCAGGTGCTATTGTGGTGAAGAAAAGGCAAGGTGTCGTGGAGCGTGCGTGCAAGTGCGATGATGAATTGTGTGCTACCGCTGTCCTTCGGAATGTTTTTTCTATGTTGGAAGTGTTGATGTAACATGTTGACTTTGGTATTCTAAAGTTT
>JBBPUP010000086.1:21775-38584 GCA_038094735.1 Exsudoporus floridanus
TTATTTCCCCTCTATTCACTTCTGCTATCAGTTATCGCTCAATAATCGGCTCGTTCCGCTAACGCAATCGTTCTTTCAGGTTCATTTCGGTGCACCTTGGCCCCTCTCGTTTGCCGCCATCCTCAACGCCAAGGTATCCAACGCTTCTCTTCGGCGACGTATTGCCCTTGAAGGGCACCGCTTCACACCAACTGAAGCACATGCAGCAGGCATCATAGACCGTCTTGCAAACTGCAGCGGAACAGGCGTCGAACTCGGGACTGAGATTATATTAAAGGAGGCGACAAAGTTCGCAAAAGAGGTTTCGGGTTTGCCCAAACAGGGTGTGTGGGGCACAATCAAGACTTACTTATACGAGGAATGTTTGGAGGCTGTCCGATTGGACGCGCGCGAGCATACGCTACCACATCCCCAAATGCCAGCAAAGTTGTAGTTTTTTCGGCTCATCATGTGTACCAACGTGGTACGTGTAACTGGTTGGAGGGTGCTTCGTCTGACGACCATCCTGCAGCCAATTTATTGTATCATCAATGCCGAATTCCTCCATCACAACCGATCAGATCGCGAATTCAGGCTGAAAGTGTGTGACATGATACCAAATTATCCTGTTTCTACGCAACATTATCTGGCCAATGCTAAGCTAAAAGTATTTCAGAAAAAAGTGACTCCGAAGTCATGTTCGATGTACTTTTTAAGTCACGTCGACAAGGTAACCCACAAGTATTGTCTTGCAATGTTACCGCGCTCCGTCGACGTCTTACGTAACCGCATATAACATATCCGCTGGCGTCCATTTCAGTGCCAAGGGTGCCAGTATATAAAGGAATTAGTGCGACTGATTCTGTCGCCGTCACTTCTCCCCCACGCAACGGGCCAGGTTGCCATTTCTCTCTTGTTCGATTGCGCTCGCTCTACAGTCGCTGGTCGACTCACGATTCCTCTCCCCCAGTGCCGCCAGCCAACTTACAGATCGCAGTCTTTTACTCCTACTCTGATCAACCATGAAACCCATTTTGTTCGCTCTGCTCCTCTTAATATGCCTCTTGAATTCCACGCCAGCAGACGCCATTCCAGCCCGCGCACGCCGTCAGCTCCAAAGCAACTCCGGGATGGTTACCATGCCCCTCAGGCGTCTTCACGTTCCACGTGGCGTGGACCTCCACCCCCAAGTTGTAAGCCCTCTCTGTCCGGCCCATTCCGTTCTTCATCACCCCAACCTATTTGGTAATCTGACAGCTTCTACAACAACACATCAACAGTGGTTCCAGGCGCCTCGCTCGTATGATAGGGTATGAGGAGCCATCAGAGCATGTCCTCCGCTCCGAGCTGCACAAGAGACTGTATCTGCTGGAGAGCGGGCCCGGGTCACGTTCCGGAGCAGCGGCGGTGGCTCGGGGCTCCAACTTTAGCAGAAGGTATTATAGGACTGGCCTGGCCGCTGCTGCGTTAGTCAGCAGTGGTACTATGGGCACCGGAAATGCCACTGCTGGTGGTGGTGCAACAGCAGGTAATGGCACTAGCACGGGCGTATCCCCGCTCGACATCCAAGCAGCGAATGGTGGTGTTACGGTCGCCAATCCACCTACCGCCAACGACTCTCTTGGATTGAATACCGAGTAAGTTGGACCCTGTCTTTTAGCTGAGGAAGGTTGAATATCGGTTTCCCGCCTGCGCACGCTAGAGCCGACGATGTTGGATATCTTGCTACCATACAAATTGGGACACCTCCACGGGATTTCCAATTGCTGATGGATTCTGGTAGTGCCGATTTCTGTAGGTCACTTACTACGGTTATCTTACAACCCTGGCTAAAACCGACTTGCAGGGGTCGCTGGTGAGAATTGTCAATCTCAGCAAGGAGGCTGCGTAAGTCGAAAAATATCCGTCTTTATATGATCTGTGGTGATATCATTCCAGGGCAATCATACCACCCTTGGTGCACAAAGCTCCAGCTCCTTCGTGCAAAGCACACAACAATTCCAAGTCACATATGGATCGGGGGCAGTCCAGGGTCTGCTCTGCCAGGATAATGTCAATATTGCGGGCTTAGCGATGCAAAATCATACATTTGGCGTTGCAACTGCAGAATCGATCCAGTTTTCCTCAAACACTACACCTTTTGACGGCCTCATGGGACTTGCTCAGTCGGTGAGCTCATTCCGCCACGTCTGTATCTCCACAATTCATATCTCGCCTGTACAGGCATTGTCCCAGGAGAAAGTTCTTACCCCTGTGGAATCGCTGGCAGAAAACAAGCTCATTCAGTCTGCAATCACCTCCTTCAAGATTCCGCGTCTTGCTGATCAGCTCAACGATGGAGAAGTCACCTTTGGTGGGCTTGACGCTACCAAGTTCGTCGCAAACACCCTCATTACTATCCCAAACGTCAACACGCAAGGATTCTGGGAGGGTGCAATGGACGCCATCACGGTCAATAATGTTAGTACTGGTCTTACTGGACGCACCGCTATCCTCGACACGGGTACCACCCTCATTCTTGCGCCTCCTTCGGACGCACAAAACGTTATGCAGAGCCTTGGTGGTACGTGCGACTCGCAACAGTGCACGATTCCCTGTACCACCCAAGCAAGCCTCGCTCTTTCATTCGGAAACGCATCGTTTGCTATCGACCCTAGAGATCTTGCGGTTCTCCCTATTGATGTCAACGACCCCACTGGTAGCTGCACTGCTGGCATTCAACCCCAACAAATCGGAGCTGCCACTGAGTGGTTGGTGAGTGATGGTTGTCCTTTGCTTCTCGGACGACGACCCTTGACAAGGTGCTCAGGTCGGAGACGTTTTCTTGAAGAACGCTTACTTTTCTACCAACGTCGGGACGAACCAGATCTCACTTGCGAAGCTGACTATCACCTGATTTCCCCCTCTTATATGTACTTTTACCTGTCGCTCTGTCGATCCGGTCTTTGTTTCAGATGCTTTGGTGCTTTTGGAATGGCTGAATGCAAATGGCGTACTGCTATATACACTAGTCTGACCGTGCACGCAGTGGACAAATCCACAGGAATACAACCCTTGAAGGTTTACGTGGCAGAGAAATGACCTGTCGATGATAAACTGCTACCTTTTCCGAAGTAGCTCCTTAGCCACCTCTTCGTTGTCCGCTGATTGGTCTGGTAACCAAAAGGCCTAGGAATAATCAGCGTCAGGCCTACTCGGAAGAGGTAAAATTGGGCACGTACCAACTCTGCACCTGCAGTGACCATCATCGCCAATCGGGGATTGAAACGTACGCATCTGGAAGGACCTGGGTGTCCGTCCAAGCTCGCCAGAGGCTGAAGACGCAGTGGTGGGACTTTGAGATCGACTTGGCCCGAGCGTGTAGGGAGGTTCTGCACGTCCCAAACCGCGATCCGTCCGTCAAGGCTCCCACTTACGACATATTTGCTGTCGGGAGTCCACGAGACCTCCTCTCCACTGTTGCCCCTGACGGGATCTATGCTCTGAGCAGTGTCTATACGCCGACGTTCGAGCCCAATGAGCCCCTCTAATTTGGCAAGGAGATGACCCTCAAACGCATCAATAATGTAGTGCGCGTCGCCTGAACAGCCCACCAAAATATACTTGCCATTCGAGGAGAAAGCGAGCGATGTCATATAGATTGGCCGAGGAGGGTAGCTGATGAGAGCCAAAGTCGGATCCTCGAGTGTGATGGTGAGGAAAGGTGCTTTGTCGTAGTTCGCCTGGTCATACAACAGGATTCGTGAATACTGATTGACCGCTACTGCAAAGACAATCCCAGAAGTGTCGTATGCAATCACTGGGGCGGCGGGGATGTTTAGTAACCCGCGACAGGTAGGCACACGAAGGTCCCAGAGACGGACCGTCTTGTCCATTGAACCGGACATGAATCCGTCGTCCACGGGCGATACTTCGAGTGATATTACGCGTTGTTTATGTCCTTTGAAATACTGCAAATATTTGTTGTCGTGTAGGGAGTGGTACCGTATAGTGTCGTCTTCCTTGGTGGAGGCATGAACAACAGTCGTGTTCTTGTGAGTGAAACGAGGGAGATCGACCCCATACTTTTTTGAATACAGTGTTTTCAGGTGTCTGTTTACCACTCAGGTCAACGATGCGCTGCAACAAAGCCCACAATGAGGATAACTTGCTTGCCCGTCTTACAGCTATACAACCGAAAGGTCTCATCTTCTGATGCTGTCAGGACTTGATCACCTCTGTCATCAAAGGTAATTGCAGTGATATGTCGTGGACCAGCATTCACTCTCGAGCTACCCCCTGGCGTTGGAGGCGGTGTGGGCTCTACGGCACCTTTGAAGATTTTAGCGGGCTTGAACTTGGTCTGCAAACCGTTGTGGTCAAAGCACGTTGGGGTCACAGATAACACTACAACACACCATTAGCGCATTGGAGAGCGGTATCGTCGAAGGTGTCGGGTTAGCACCATTTGTAGTTGCTGTTGGTGGTGGTGCCATACGAGATCGAGCAGAGCAAGGATAGATCACTCCGTGGCTGAGTTTGAACACAACATTGTACACTTGCACTGCAAACCATGGCAGAGGACGAGACTGCGAAGCTGTGGAAAGTCAACCGGACGGTACACGAAATCGTCAAGGACAGAGTTCGTCCTCTTTATAATCCGTGCCATGCCGAAATCTCACCGAAAAGTTTAATTGAGTTAGGGATACCAAGTCTCTGACGAAGAAATCAACATGGACCTCACTACTTTCAGGGCACACTACGCAAACAGCGGTGGGAGCGTAGAGTGCGTGACACGTCCAAGCTATTGGACCACAAAAGAGCTGAAGGGACCCACAGCCGGAATCAACTCAATTTTTTTACCAATTCACGAGATAACCCGGCCGACCAGATATTCATCTTCTTTTCCGACGAGAGGAGTGTTGGTGTCAAAACAATGCGAAAGTACGCGCCATTGCAAGCCACCCATATCTAAGCACTCACCCAACCGAAAGACTACTTGGTATCCTTGAGGAGAAATCTATCCAAAGGGGAATCATCATCTTTCCGGGTAACATGACGCCGTCGGCGCGAAAAGTGAACCTTTGAACCCTCACTTTAGGTCGCCGAATTTGACCTTGACCTTACTGTTTCGCTAGGTCATTGCGGCGATGTCTCAGCAATACCGGCTCGAAGAGTTCTCCGAAGCTGATCTACTTGTCAACATTACTCATCACACTCTGGTTCCTCGGCACGAAGTCCTTACACCAGAACAAAAGAAAGAATTACTTCAAAAATAGTATGTTCCGCTTTTCATCAGCGTTCTGTATGCTCAGATAGTCGCGTCCAGTCGACTGAAGGAAACGCAACTTCCTCGTATTCAGTTGGCAGATCCGGTCGCCCGGTACTACGGCCTTCGACGCGGCCAAGTAGTCAAAATTACGCGTCCTAGCGAGACGAGCGGGCGGTATGCGAGTTATCGTATATGTTTCTAGGGACGCGTCTCGTCTTATTGTTCCTCGTTCTCATAATTGTTCTAACATTACCTCAGATTTCCTGTAGTGTAGAAATGAAACATGCTCGATCCTGATTAGGTGGGAGTAGCTCACGACAAAGAGTGTTTGCACAGGGAAGGCTAGGCAGGACCCTGGGATCAAAACAACTACTGTATGAAAACTAGGAGACTTTTATAACCTGGAGAAAAGGTGTCTATCAGAATAAGAAGAATAGCTAGCGGCTGAGTTGAAGCAGCAGTGTCACAGCAACATTTTTGCAGGCTATGCTGCTACTCCTGTAGGCCATCTCTTCTGTTACATCTTGGCAGTGAGTTGACCCCTTTGCCCTAATCCTCATCCCTTGCTCCTTGAGATCATGTAGTGATAGCGTTTACTGTCTAGTCAACACCAAGTCCCCTGCTTTCCCCATGCTCCCCTGCCTTTTCCTCTGCTATGGAACAACCAAAATGTCTTATTTGCATTTGTTCAAAGCGCAATTTCAGCAAACCACACTTCGTTTCGACTACAACATGGTACCATCACCTCCGAGCAGCTCAGTCGGACGAAGGGCACCAACGGATGCGAAAACCGAAGCGTCCACCGGCACGGAGACACACTAATGCTCCCCCTGCCCAGAAAAGACCACTCGGAGAGAACGGCCATGAGGATGCTCCGGTATCTAACATGCCATTGCTCTAGCAGACTGGAAGAAAACCAACGGCGTCACTGGCACACCCTCAGCTGAAAAGGAGAAATCAAAGGGGAATTCGGGTAACTGCAAAACGTGTCTGTCAAAATACCAAACAGCGTTTACAGTAAGTGTTCGTCTTTAGACCATGTAGTGCCAATATAATGCTGTTTCTGTAATTTCTACACATTCCGTTGGCTCCACCAGGTAAACCAAAGCGGAACAAGGGATGAATTCCAGTTTATTTGGACGTGCTCGCTGATAGTCAGCACAAGGTATGTCCATTCTTGTCTTTTGCATGTAAGGTCTCTTTACGGGTATACGGGCTTTTGAACGAGAAGTTCCCGAGTTGGTAAGTGGGGTTACCTTGCAGGTTGCTCAACTCATTATGTTGTGGCCCTTGTGGGTCGAGAAAAATGGCTGGAACAAGACTGCTTTCGAGGGTGGCACCATACACTAGACCACTTTGTAGGTTTTCTATTTTTAATGCTTTGAGGCTATCTTGCAGGCTGGATGCTACGAGGACACTGAGCACATGATCCTTGACTGTATCGGTTGCACAAAGGTTAATCAGACATTGCATCACCAACTTGACCTTCGATTCTCGTTTCTCTTCCCCGGTGGCAACCCGAAGTTGTTTGGTAAATCACTGTATCACGGAGACATTGAACGCATTCAAGGGTCCTGGCGTTGCTGCGCACTTTTCAAATGTCTCGTTGAGGGGCTATGTCATGCCTGACGATGTGCGCAGTACGTCATTTATTAGCATGGCGAACTCGGCGGCATTCGTTGGCAAGGTGGAACTACTGGTTGGAGCCTAACACAGGGTCACACGATCAGGCAGATCCCGATGCTCCACTTGGCCTTTCCGGTTGGAGCCACCTCCTTGATGGCGGATCTTCCAGGTGGAAAATTCGGTCTCTGTTCCCGTGGAGTTCTGCCAGCCTGGGGCAACGCTGTCCTGTGATGATCGGCGGTTTTTGCTCTACTCCACTCGACGACGGGTGAATTTCACTCGCTCAACGATGGGATAGCTGGGGCTGTATACTCTCTATACTCCGCAGCCGTGGTATACGTACTGAATACAGCAGTATCAACGGTCGTCTCCTCGCCGCTCGGGGGTTCTGTTGCATCCGGAATTGGATTTCATCAATTTGACAAAACCAAGTTGCAGTCACGACTTCCGTGCATTCAATGCGCATTACTTGATGCTAGGAATCGATGCATCAAGTTTCAGGTCGCATTGTTCTATTGCATTGACTTGACATGCATGGTGCAAGGGTGTCTCGAAGCTCACGTACTTGACGAACACAGCTTTGTTTGCTCACTAACAACCACGTTGCTAGTTCGACAAGCGTTATATACGAATTTGCACATCAACTTACATCGCCCACAGTAGATACAGGATACATATTGCGATCACATGTCGCTTTTGTGCGTTAGTTTTTATCCAAGGGTCGCGAGGTTCGAGCAAGACAGATTATTCATGCTGCCACAGCAACATCCGGAACCATCTCGCTAGACAGCGAACCCTCGCGGTGTCTCTTGAGCAAACGATCGAGTGCTTCCTTCTGTCCCACAGCGAGCTCTCCGCTCTGGATGCCAGAGTGATAGACACGGAGGAGCGAGTCGACGTCGTCCATGGATTGTGTGCGGACGTCGGCAAGCTCCTTGATCTTGGCAGTAGCATCCTTGATCTGTGTTGAGTGAGTCAGCCGTCGACGTGTATATGGGATTGAGTGGGATTAGAGTTACCTCTTCGTCACTGAGTCGAAGACCGAGCTGTTCTACACGGCTCTTGACAGCGTTCCAGCCAGTGAGTCGGTGACTGCAACAACGATCAGGCGACAATGCCGCCCTGTAACCTTGGCACTGCTTACCCAATGGAGACGTATCGAGTCAAGCCAAAGTCTTCAGGCTTCAAGATCTCGTAAGTGCTAGGGTTGTTGAGAATTGCCTTGGCGTGGATACCAGCCTTGTGCGTAAAGGCGCAATAGCCACTGAGCAAATGTATATGGGTTAAACGGATCTAAAGCAAGGAAGTAACGCGCACGTGATGGGGTTCATGAATGGTACGTTGACCTCTACAGCTTCAGCAACAAGATTCTCGATTTCACGAAGCATGGCGAGGTTATACTTGGACTTGACGTACTCGGGGTTGGCAGCGTAGAGACACGCAATGAGGCCACCGAGAGGGGTGATGCCAACACGCTCACCAATTCCGAGGACGGCTGCGGGAAGTGAGTAAAAGGATGATGAGAAGCTCCAAGGACGTACATGTATCGATGTGGGTGGCCCCTGCCTCGAGGGCGGTGTATGCATTGGCAATAGCTTGGAAACATCGTCAAGAAAGGAATCGGAAAGAGAAGAGGAGACATACCCATGCCGGTATCATTGTGAAGATGGATTTCAATGTCGCAACCGACGACGCCTCTCAGAGTTCTGACGAGCTCATAAACTTGTCTCGGGTTGGCACAACCAACAGTGTCTGCGATGCCGACACGGTTTACGCCGATCTTGTCAACGGTTTGGTATATTGAGAGTAGGTCTACGAGATCTGAGCGAAAGGAGTCTTCTGAAGAGAATCGGACCTCGATGCCCTTGGATTTGACGAAGGTGATGACCTCAATTGCGGTCTTTGTGATATAAGTCATGTCCTTTCCGTGCGAAAACTCGCGGAGGAAGGAAGAGGTGCCGATAACCACATCGACGCCGTCAACACCTGTGGGAGTCAGAGAGTGGTGCGAACCTGGCAAGAAAAGGGCGGACCGGTCTCAACGGCGATGCGAGCATCATCCATGTGGCAGCGGATGTGGGTGAGAATCTTTGCCTTGAGCCCGAGGTTGCAGATGGCCTCGCAGTCGATGCGGGACTGTTCGGAAGCAGCGGGGGAGGTGAGCTCGATGTACTCTACACCAAAGGCATCGAGTGCCTTGGCGATGGCGATCTTGGTCTTGGTGTCGAAGAAGGCATTGGCGAACTGTTCGCCCTCTGAGGATGAATGAGCAGGATGAATCGGACTTGTCGGCTTTTATAGGCCGAAGAGTATCACGGAAAACAAAGAAAAAAAAAAGAAAGCAAAGGGGAGACAAAGTCTGCAACGGACCTCTGAGAGTACTCTCGATGATCTTGAAGTTTGAAATGTTGTTCAAGAAATCGGAGGCGCGGGGAGCGTAGGGGTTCCGATGGCGACCGTTGCGTCCGGCAGCGACACCGTTGACGCCGTTGTGTCCGTTGACGGCGGGTGCTGCCCTGATGTCTACGGATACCATCTCGTCCTTTTGAGCAAGGGGAGCGTCTGCGTTCTGGTGGGGACACATCTATGGAAGGGAAATGGGGGAGATGATGAGAGATGACTGGAGCGAGCGAGTCATTGAAAAATTTTGATCATCTCATTGAATGTAATTACATCCGGCCCGCTAGACCACCCGTCGCTCACACCTCGTCTCCTCATGGACACCCCCACACCGCAGATCACAGTACGACATCCCACACCTTTTACATCGGTATGCACCCTTGTAGCCACACACTGAGCAGAGCATCCGTGGCGGGACTGGCGATGCTGGTGCAGTAGCAGTCAGATACGATGGTTGCGTTGGCGAGAGAGACGCGAGACCCTAGTGCGGTTGGTGTCAGCATTGGTCGAGGTCGGGCGGGCGCTACTTACGCTCTCGTCAATCAACGCAGCGAGTCCTTTCCGATACAGGATCGCCGTGCGCACGTTCATCGTTGACTTTTTCTTCTTGGCTGCGTTGACGGTAGGGAAGGTCCGCTTGTCCGAAATCACCGTCTGTCGTGCTCGGAACTTTGATTTCTGGCTCGAAGACGCCTCAGGATCTGAGTCGGGTTCGTTCAGCAGTGATGAGGCAGCATAATTTGTGCGCTAGTGTCGGTTAGAAAGTGTTAGTAAGGACACATCCGACGGACCTCAAGCTCCTCGAGATGTCTCTTTGTGCGCTTTGCAATCACATCGGGTGCGAAGACCTGTTTCGTGTGTCTGTCCACTGCAGCGAAGTGAGCTCGACGTAGCCGACGATGAGCGCGGATGGTGCTCACGGTGGTCTCTTGTCGTCGCTCTCGGCATGATGGCTCTATCACGTGAGGAAATGGTGCGATCAGTTATATCCAGTGCCGACATCGCTCACGACGCTTACTCCCATCGACGATGAAGCGTCTTGACGTCGTCCGTCCCGTCGAGCTCCCCACTCCAGAGCCAGACTCCCCCTACCGACCCCGCCAGCCCTACCGCTTCTCTACCCTCTGCGCGACCGTCGAGAACCCAGACCACAAGGACCAATATGGTGCATCGTCCGTACCAATATACCAGAGCGCCACCTTCAAGGGCATTGGCGGCGAGTACGACTACTCTCGCAGCGGGAACCCGACCCGCACCCATCTCGGTCCGTCTTTCCCTCATCTCCTCACCCCACACTCATCCTCCCACCAGAGCATCATATCGCAAAGATATCCTCCGCGGTCCATGCCTTTGCCGTGTCCTCGGGCATGGCGGCCCTCGACACCATCCTTCGCCTCCTCAAACCTGCTGATGCCATCATCGCAGGCGATGACCTCTATGGCGGCACAAACCGGCTCCTTTCATACCTCCAGACCCATCAAGGTATCATCGTACACCACGTCGATACGACCGACCCTTCCACTCTTACTCCCTTCCTCCACCCTAAGAATAACATCGCCATGGTCCTTCTCGAATCTCCGACGAACCCCCTCCTCAAGATCGTCGACCTGGCAGGCATCGCGAAGGATGTCAAGGAACGCTGTCCCGATGCTCTCGTCGTCGTAGATAATACCATGATGAGCCCCGCACTGCAGCGGCCCCTCGAACACGGTGCAGACATCGTCTATGATAGTGCTACAAAATACTTGTCAGGTCATCACGACCTCATGGCTGGCGTCATCACTTGCAACAGGGACGACATTGCAAAGGTAATCTCACTTCCCGTGATACCATTCCTACTCACTTCCACTAACTCAGAAAATCGCCTTTACTATCAATTCGACTGGTAATGCTCTCACTCCTTTTGACTGCTTCCTTCTCCTTCGAGGAACAAAAACCCTCTCACTCCGCCTCTTACAACAATCACAAACAGCAACCCTCGTCGCAAACTACCTTTATTCCCTTGGTTTTCCTACCTTCTATCCCGGCCTGCCCAACCATCCCAACCGTGATGTTCACGAACGCATCTCCATTGGTCATGGTGCAGTCCTGAGTTTTACTACAGGCAACAAGGATGTCAGCGAACGCGTTGTCGCTGGTACACGGTTGTGGGCCGTCAGTGTCAGTTTCGGCTGCGTCAATTCGTTGATCAGTATGCCTTGTGCCATGTCGTATGTCCACTTCTCCATCTTTTCCGACTCACGTGAGCAAATTACACTAGGCATGCTTCTATCCCTGCGGCAACTCGCGCAGCACGTGGTCTCCCAGAAGATCTCGTCCGCCTTTGCGTCGGAATTGAGGATCCTACAGATCTACTCGACGACCTCGAGCGTGCGCTCATCGATGCGGGTGCTATACGCCGAACTCCACAGGGCGTCGAACGCGTACGCACGACAATTGGCGAAGCTGTTGCAAGGCTGGCATTGGAGAATGAGACTGTCCCAGACAAAAGGGTCAAGCAACCACACGAGAAGCAATGGGTCGTTTCCTCACCTGGCAAGGTTATCTTGTTTGGAGAACATGCCGTCGTGTACGGTGTACCTGCCCTTGCTGCTTCTGTATCTCTCCGGTGCTATGCTGTCGCTACACCATATTCCGGGACTTCGAGTCGTAGAGTCGGCGTGCATCTCATAGACATTGACGCAGGCGACAAGGAGGGTGGATTCAGGTGTGAGTGGGACATTGATAAACTGCCTTGGAGAGCCGTTCCTGGTGAGTCGCTATGTGTTCATTATGTCCCAGAGTCATTTACCCTTCCATCTTGCGATTAGCCACATCTCAAGCCAGTGAAGTTCCTCTTGATCTCGAATTTCTTGAGGAAATCTCCAGAGTTGCGCTTCCAGGGGTGTTGGGGTCGCATGCGCGCCAGGCCAGTCTTGCGTTCTTGTATCTCTACATGGTGTTTGCCAAGGACTTTGAAAGCTCAACTAGGTATGGTTTTCCCTCTACAGTGAATGTGTTCATTGACGTATTCCGTGATCACAGACCGTCGTTCACTTTGACTGTTCGTGCTACTCTACCCGTAGGTGCTGGACTTGGATCTTCGGCGGCGTTTTCGGTATGTACAACGACTGCGCTCATGTTGATCACCAGTCGCATCTCTCCGCCCTCCCCATCCAATTCGGATTCAAGTTCTCCACTTCAAGAACCAGACAGGCTTCCCAAGTCTCTCGCGGACCTTGTCAATGTCTACGCCTTCCTCTCTGAAAAGATTTTACATGGAAACCCTAGTGGTGTCGACAATTCGGTTGCTGCGTACGGTGGGGGACTGTTGTACACGAAATCCATTCCGAGTGAAGGCAAGCAAGGAGGAATGGTTTCTATCGAGGGGTACGTTACCTCTCTACCGTGCATCATTACTAATTGTTGGGCGGGCGACGTTTCTAACCAAGACTAACCTACCGCCCAGGTTCACCTCGCGCCGTTTTCTGCTTACGGATACCCGTGTTCCTCGAAACACGAAAGAACTTGTAGGCAATGTCGGCAAGCAGAAGGTAGAAGAACCAGAGAGGGTCGGTCAAGTTTTGAACGATATCCAGGAGGTAGTTGAGAAAGCCAGCAGTGTGCTTTCAGGGTCTAGGGGCAAGGAGACCCTGGCGGTGCGTCACCCGTTGTATTATCCATACTTGTATCCTCGTCTCTGATGCTGACATGCCTCAGACTCTCATCGATGAAAACCATAGACTCCTCGATCAACTCCGTGTCTCGCATCCGTCCTTGGAGGCTGTACGACGTATCACTAGCGCTGATCCATACAGCCTCGCCACAAAGTTGACGGGTGCGGGAGGTGGGGGATGCGCTGTGACGCTTATACCAGAGGGTTAGTGTTCGCCGTCATTGTTTGTTATTTTTTTCCTGACTCGCATCAACGCACGCGACACTCCTTTGCGCCAACCGTTTCATATCCGCATGTTCCGTTTTTATGCACATACTGATGGCGGTCCTCACCTACAGACTTTACTTCGTCCAAGCTGACTTCTCTCATCTCCGCCCTCGAATCTGAAAAGTTTACATCAGAGACGTTTAGAACGTATCTCACGGAAGTAGGGGGACCTGGACTTGGCATACTCACCCGACCCGCGAATGTGTCTGACCTGCCCACGCCCCCCTCACAAGCGTCTCTCATGGCCTCGGACACACTAGGAACGACGTTCATGAACACGTCCAAAGAAGAGCTCAAAGGTTGGGTGGAAGCCTTGGGCAAGTGGGTATATGTATAAACGCAGTCGACGCTCTGCCGTTCATCCGGCCATGTAATACTCCCACAACAGTCAGCTTGTCGTGTATATTTACATATGCTTGATCTCGTCGCTACATTTTGTCAACTTGAAGCAAACAAACATTGTTTTTCTACAGTCTAGTTTCCTGCTCTTTCACCCTAAAAGAAACATTCATAGTGGAGGACTTGTCTCATGTACCAGAAATTCGTGCATATATTAATTAACTAATACATTTCCAAGGAATCAAGGATGGCAGAGCAATAGCTGAAAGGATGCTTGGGGACAAAAATTAGGGTGGGTGTACAAAAAAACGATCAGCGTAGTAGTATAGCAGAGCAAGCATGATAAGAAAAGGACATTGCGGTGATGCTAGACAAGAGGGGCGAGAGACAATTGCCTGTTCATGGAGTGGATTGGTGGGGTAGATCGTATGGCGGACACATCAAGGCTATGCTGGGCATCAAAGGGGGTAAAATGAAACGTGAGTCCGTCCTCAAAAAAAAATCTAACAGATGATCGAATCACTCAATGTCCGGTCGTACGCAGGTAGTTGTGTGTGTGTATACTGTGAATGCGATGGGTGCAGTGTGTCAAGCAAGACCCAGTTTGTGGAACATGTCATCCAATGTTCTGAATGCGACAGGTTTGACAAGACTGCGAGTGATTGTCAAGAGAGTATATGTATCGATTTGTGGGTGACCCACTATCCGTCCATTCCGGCCTCGAAGGCTCTCCGCTTATCTTCGAGTGAGGACATGCCTGTCAGTGCCAGGATCACGCTGGATTGTCGACTTGAACGCGCGCGCTCAATTTGGCGAATCTCAACTGTGGCGCCAACTCCTACAAAAAATGAAAACTTCTGACATACAAAACAACACGAAAACCATCTTACCATCGAGAACTGGCATTGATAAATCTAACAGCACCACGCTAAGCCAATATAAGGCAAAACACCCGACGACAAGAATCACCACTCACTCAAATGGGCCTTCGGTCTGAAAAATCTCAACTCCCCGGCGGCCATCTGGAGCTTCACGATATTCAAAGCCCTTTAAGAATGTAAAAAAAACCATCCCTAACGTTTGTGACGTTGCGCACCTTTTTGGTAAGCCACTTGGCACTACCTCGCAAGTAAGTCAGCAAAAACGAGCACGACCAAGAGTAAGATCACCCACAGCAAGTTACGAAGAATATTATTATCCTCTACAACCAATACCTTTCGACGTGATTTAGTCGACTCGACAGGCCCGACTGATACTTTGAGCAGGTTCCCGCCGGCTCCGACTGCGAGTGGTGAGTTGCTGATGCATGACAACGTCACTGCTTGTTCGCCATCGGTAGGTTGGAAGAGAATGTCTTTCTCTGATTCTGGAGTTATGGACACCGTAACATCGGAAATGCCTGTGGACAGCAGCGTTGTTTGGTCCCGCCAGTTATCGATGCTTCCACGTCGGTGTCTCTCGACGGTAGACTCTGAGAAGTCCTCTGCGAACATAGTTGAATGAAGAGAGACGCCGTCTTCATCATCTATACCTGAGCTGGTGAAGTTCGGTATGCGATGTTGTCGTCGTTGTTTTGCTCGCAAAAGTTGCTTCAGGGCTGTACGGAGTCTGAAGGGTCCACCGGGCTTGTGCACGATGCGACAAAAGCCACCATTGCTCTCATACGCGTTGCATATGCCCATCACACGAGGGCTTCCCCGACTCGAGGTAAGAATGATGAATAAGCGGTGGTTGTCCATTTTCTCGAGGGCAGTGACGATTGGTGACGGGTCCTCGTTAAGAATGACGATATCACCGAGTTCAGTACCCTCTGGCTGAGGCGTGAAACCCCACCAGGTGATGAGATATTTGCGAAGAACTTCGCTGAGAAGCTGGGCACCACGACCTCGTTTCTTGAAACCAAGGAAGGAGACCACCGGTGGTCGCATTCGGTCGTCAAAGAAAAATGGGTCTTGAATGTTACTCGAGCCCTCTGCAAGTATCTCCGCCTCAAAAACCACTTTGATGTCCGTGCCCACGGTCTCCTCGCTGACGACCTCTACTTTGCCAGCGATACTCGGGGATCGGACGATGCTGCTCACGATTGCAAGTCCTAAACCCGTTCCAGCCTGTAGAGGATTCTCTTGCGAGAACGGGTGAAATAGGTGATTCTGATATTAATGTATGAATGATGATTTTCTATCCTCGAAATGAAAAATGAAGGAACTGACCTTGAGGAAATTTTGACTAATACCTTTCCCAGTATCGCTCACACAAAGCTCTATCTTAACTGTGTCATTCATGACGTCCTCGGGTGTAGAGAGCTGTCTCAGCGACACATGGATATAACCATTCTACATGCAACCAGTGAGTGAAAGCGTGAAGAGATAATGATCCACCCACTGATGTGAACTTGAGGCTGTTCCCAAACAAATTCATCAACACTCGGCGTATCCCGCCTTTGTCACACTTCAGTATCCACCCCTACATGATCCTGATCTCAGAAAAATGCGCTGAAACTCCATTTCAATGAACCTACTCCTTCGCGATGATCGATATCGACAACGATCTCGACGTTCTGCGAAGACTCTGGAGCGGTCATGACGCTCGAGGCTCGTTGATTCAAATTCGGCGCATATACGCTGCCTATCTCGGAACCCTTGGATGAGTTGCGTGCGCAATAGCCTATCCACGACCCGTCAATCGCTTCCTCGACAAGTTGCTCCAAGTCCACTCTAGCCAATGTTATATGAGCTTCAATTATGGGAAATTGAGGATGTCATACTTTGTCCGGGAGATGACATTGTCAACACCGCCCGACTTCATGTTCCCGCTGAGCTTCGTGAAATCCAGCACATGATTCACAGTCTCCACAAGTGATGTACCGCACGCCTGGACAGTGTGCAAGAACGATGCTTGACCGTGGTTCAATGAGGTGTCTGCCAATAATTCTGCAGCTGCCAATATCTGTGTTTACATCTCAGTCAAGCATCGCGCATAAGGGGAAACCGTAACTTACTCCGTGTAGCGGTGTTCGCAGTTCGTGGGATATACTGGATGCCTATGAGATAATGCCGGTGAGTGGAACAGGACGTCTTACTTCGATATAAATAAGCTTTTGGCCTGGTCTGCAAGCATCATGCGTCGCTTCAGCACGGCGGAGAGGATAATCACACCTGATATAACGTTAGACATGTTCTACGTGCACACGTGGAACGGTACCAATAGCACGCAGATAGGACAGTTCGTGACCTTCCAACTACATAGTCGACGTAAGCAAAATGATGTCTGCAAATATCTACTACTTACAAAA